>SWBL01000245.1:0-81046 GCA_024195585.1 Aureobasidium sp. EXF-3400 | reverse complement strand
TTTCTCGTTCGCGTTCGTCTTTCATGCACTCCTGCAGCTAGGCCAACTACGAGGTGTGTGTGTCTCCAGCTACTTCTATCTGCTGCTTGTCCGTTGCCGGTGCACCTGCATGCTTTTACCTTGCCTTACCTCAACCTCCTCCACCACACACTACCACACTCACATCATCCCACACATAGTCGCTAACCCGTCCCGTCGCCCTGCAGCCTGTTTCTGTCCATCCACGACCTACGAACTGCTACGACACGACCTTTTTACGACCATTCAAGGACAATTTATTCGTTTTGACACACATTTTTTGTGCATCCTCACTGCAAAAGTATTCTGCTGCTTTCTGCTTTCTGCACTCCACAAGCTATAGACGTTTGATTACTGTGTGCTTGCGACTGCCCTCTCGCCGTACTACTTGCTCGTCGTCTGTTCACCCGACGTGCCTGAACCCAAGCTTCGACCTCACGATATCAACGACCGGCATCTGAATCACCTCGCGCACGCGTCTTGCACCGATTCAAGTCCCATCACGACCTGTTTGCGACTGCTTTGCTTAGCTTCGAGGTCTAATTGATCCAGTCACTTCTCAATTGACGTGTTGGATTCAATCTCGCCGGCTCTCGTGGTTCCTTCGTAACCACCCCACACTCGCTTCATCCTAATCCACCAAGGATTAACCGGAGGTGCTTCCTTTGAGCAGCATCTTCGTCGGCAACAGTAGACAAACTGGCTCTACCGTCCATCTCTCACGTTCAAGCGCGCGGGTTCGAAGACCAGTGGTATCAACCAACCAACGTCTTGCAAGCCACATCCACTGCTGAGCGTTTGCCTGCCCTCTCCCAACTCCAGACCTTCCAGTCTGTGGGTTCTTCACCAAGAGGAAGCTCTATCACTTCAGCAGAACCTATCTGTGGCACCGACACAGCTACCTCATACTCGTCCTCCTTTCACGGCGCCTACAGCACCGGACTCAAGACACCCTCCCCCGACCAAACCCCAGCCTATCGCAGAGATAGTGTTCAGTCCGGACTACACGGTCAATCCATTCCTATCACGAGTTACGATCAGAACAGCATTTCTTGTATCAGCATGAACCAGTCCCAGCCTTACATGGACGTGAGCCAGAGTCACATGTCCAGCAGCATCCCTTCTTCGGCTCCCCCGCCAGGCCTCGGCCATTACGCCAGCTACCACCAACCCCAGTCTCACCCATACGGTTCATCACCTTCATCCTACTCTCAATACTACACCAATGGTCTCGCTCCTCTGCACCACCCCTCGGCAGGTGGTCTGGGCTCCCAGATGGTTCCTCAATCGCAACTTCCCCTTCCCAGTAGGTCGCGCGCAAAAGTGATATACTTTTAAACTGTCGCTAACCTTTTCTGCAGCACTCGCAAACAGCGTATCGCCTCAATCTGCACAGGGTCAATACTCTAGCGCGACATTTGACATTACAGGACAGATCGCGCCTCCTGGTATGAAGCCCAGAGTCACTGCCACGCTTTGGGAAGATGAAGGAAGCCTTTGCTTCCAAGTCGAGGCCAACGGTATCTGTGTGGCCAGACGCGAAGACAACCACATGATCAACGGAACAAAATTGCTCAATGTGGCTGGTATGACCCGCGGTCGTCGTGATGGTATTCTCAAGAGCGAGAAGAACAGGCACGTGGTCAAGATTGGCCCTATGCACCTGAAGGGTGTCTGGATTCCCTTTGACCGTGCTCTGGAATTCGCCAACAAGGAGAAAATCACAGAAAAACTTTACCCCCTTTTCGTGCACAACATCGGTGCTCTGCTCTACCACCCTTCGAACAGCGCCAGCCGTACCATTGGTGGCGCTACCTCGCTGGTTGCTGGTGAACGCAGACGTCCCGAGGAGTACATGAGAGGGCCCGTAAGCCAGCCTCCTACCATGCCTCATGCTCACTCTATGGCTATGCCTCAACCGCCGCATGCGCTCGCTCCTCACTCGAATGCTGGAAGACCCAATTTGGACAGAGCTCACACTTTCCCTACTCCTCCTACCAGCGCATCCAGCATGATGGGCGTCGGCTCAGAAGCTTCTTACCAGTGGAGTGGACAACCACCTTCAACTATGCAGCAGCAACAGCCCTCGCAACAACCCCTGGCCATCGATACCAACATGAACAACAGATCCGTGCCTACCACCCCTGCCACCACTCCTCCTGGAAGTGCTATGCACAGCATGCCTCCTTACCAGACCAGTCAAGCATACGACAATGGTCGTCCGTTGTATTCGGCCTCTTCGCAATCTTCTCAGTACGGTCCTCGTTATGGCCAGCTCCAGCCCAGCCCTTACATTAAGAATGAAATGGCTCCTCCGGCTCGCGCTGGCGCAGAGGCCGAACATGCAGTCGACCAGAAGCCTCAGGATGGTTACGCCAACCACTCTGGTGCCCATGACGATGCTCAAGGTGAACACGAAGGCGAATACACACACGCCTCTGGACCTTACGGTGGAAACCGTGCTTCATACGCTTACGCCACACCTGCTACAACTGCTTCCTTGCATAGCGATCAGACGCACATGTCCTCCGACATGACTGGCTCGCCTCACCACAAGGCTTCCGGCGGTGCTACTCCTCGTACTACCAACAACTACCACGCCGGATACACTACTCCTCAGCGCTCTCAGCACATTCAGTCCAACTTATTCAGTGTCATGAGCGACAACCGCGCTCCCAACGGCTCTGAGATGTACGGACAAGCCAATCATGCCTATGGGTCTCAAGGATACCAAGCTGTGAACGGTATGCAGAAGCGTATGCGTGATGACGATGTCGACGATCGCTACAACGATGACTCGGACGGCCTCAAGCGAAGAAAGACAGTACGCGAAGGCAGCGCAGGAATCGGGCGTCCTCGCTCCGTCCTTGCCGCGCACCGATAAAGCACGACTTGATCCATCTGTTCATCTCAGCTGCATCTTTTCCATTTCTCCTTGCTGTGTTTTTGGTAATGCCTCCCTTCTCTTGAGGTCTTTTCGCTTTTTCCCTTTTTTTCTTTGACTCTCTATAACGACAACCATGATGACGAACAAATAACTTTATGATGAATGATGTTTCATTTCATAAAGCGGAATGGGGACCCAAACAGACGGCATAACCGGTCTCCCTTGTTGTTTGGATTTGCAGAACATTGTGTTTTCTTTGCTTTCATATGTGTTTTATCCACGCTTTGCATTTGTTTTGTTTTTTCGTTTTCTGTCCTTGTGTTTTTCTCTCCTCTTGGCTCTTCCTAGGGGGTTGATGATGACGAAAGCATGCCTTATACACAAAAAGAAGGGGCTGTCTATGGTGAAGATGATGGGTGCAGAAAGAAAGAGGAAGGAAGGGCGATGAGGCAAAGGAAGGAAATAAAAACGGAACTTGGGTCTTCTCTCTCTCTCTCTCTTGTAATGAACAACTCTCTCTCTCTCTCACTCCATCTCTGTCTCTCAGAGCATTCAACCTCCTTGGTGTAGACGTAATACATTCCCTTGTATCATCGATAAGAACACAACGCGAATCTCTTTCCTTCGCCTTTCATCTCATCTTTTTCACTGTTCACCTTCTCTCCGCATCTTCTTTACTGTCTATCTTCTCTCCGCATCCCCTTCACTGTCCTTCCTTCTCCTCTCCTCACCTTCACTTCATCCCGTCGTATATAAGCTACCAGCTCTGCCCTAGAAGCAATCTTCCAGTCCCTTTAGTGCAGTGGTATAGCACGTTCCCATACCTAATGTCTTGCAAACACAAGCAGAGTAAGCGAGTGCGCGGGGCCGAATAGGCCCCGCTACACCCACTACTCGACTGAATGGGAAAGACGTGAGTTCGATTCTCACAGGGGGCAATGCGTTTACTTTTTGGCTGGCTTGGGATGATTGTCGGTTTGGGTGGATGGTGAGCAAGGGGTGACTGGATCGATGGGATGTTTGTAGCTCTCTTTCCTCTTATGTAACTTGGAAGATAAGATCTGCTGTTCTCCTGCTACTGTCTCATCTCCAAACTCACTGCTCCACGTTCGTTTTGCAAGGTTTAGGTTGCACGTTATGATCGCGACCGTTGCCGTTCAGTGGGTTTTTTTGGTGTGGTGTTTACAGAAAGCTGGGGTTTTTCTTTCCTTTTCTATTCTTTTTTCTCCACTCCATCATGGCTGGTGTTTTGTAGGATCAATTTACACTGTGGTCTCGGGTATGGCTCTTCGTTGGATCGAATTCGACGTAGGACGGTATATGCTAAAGAATGATTGGAAACTCGCAGGTTTTGTATGTTGAGCACGAATTCACGAGAGTGTGATACTGAAACCGCATGATATCCTGCCTGACATGTTGAGAAAATCGACTGATACCGAAAATGTTATATCCTGGCCCGAGGACATGATCGAGGTTTATGAAACATACTCAATAGAGTATATATGCTACGTTCAACATATCCAAAGAGCCGAGAAGATGGTACACCCTCTTTGGCGTGGTGTTGTGAGTGATAAATAATAGAGACAGGGTTGTACCTGCGACTACCGACTTGGTGTAGCATTTAAATCGCGCTCAACACCATCCTCACGATATTTTCGGGATGCACATTTTGCGAGATCTTGATTTATCTGCTTGGGAAGTGATGGAGTTTCAAGAAAACCATAGAATAGTATTATACGTTTGGTAGAGTTCAGGCTGATGATTGTATATCGAGATACACAGAGGCATGAATGCCAAATTTCTATTTCAACTCCATCAGTTGTACTTGTACTTCTCGCTCCCTCTTTTCGTAAATTTGACAGGAACCTTGCCCGCACGCATCTGAATGGTGATGATAGTCATCATACCATGCTTGAGCAAGCCCTCCGCAGTATCCTTAGCCTTGTCCCAAGTCTGTCTTTTCAGAATGTCATCCATACTTGCGAGTTCGTCCTCGCTTGCATACTTGTCCAGATCCAATTCCACACTGTATTCGCGGAAGATGGCTGCCAAAACTGCAAGTACCTCGACTTGGGCGAAACGGCGACCGAGACATGCGCGGTAGCCTTCGGAGAAGGGGATAAAGGCGCCTCGTTCGGGATTGAAGAGATGGGAAGATGTGTCTGAGGTTTGCGGGCCACCAATATCTTCTTCATTGTCAGAAGATTGTTGGGCCTGCTCTTGTTTCATTGCCGAAGAATTTGATTTCGAAGGGTCGACGATCCAGCGTTGGGGTTTCCAGGATGCGAGATCTGCTTCGATTTCGGCTGCTGAAGCGTTAGGGCCGCAGAGCGTGCGCCAGTATTTGGGGTTGCGGTGGGATGCGACTGTGATGAGGTTAATTGCAGAGCCCTCGGGTATGATATAACGGCGGCCAGAGAGAGTTAGTGGTTGTGGTGAGCCTTTGAGGGTACATTTGGGAATGCCGACGACGGGAGGAATCAAACGGAGCTCTTCGTTCATGACGGCGCCGCACATGCCGCCAAACAGTTTTGGTACATCTTGATCGTAGTCCCATTGGTCGATGGATCGGTCTCCAAAGATGTTGTCTAGGTCTTTCTGAAGCATCTCCTGGGTGGACCAGTTCATGGCCAGGTACAACATGGCGAAGTGAAGCGTATTTGCTGCAGTCTCGTGACCAGCCAGGATGAAAACAAAGGCATTGCCCAGGATCTCGCTGTCGGTGAGTAGTTGTGCATCGGCCTTTTCTGGGTCTTGGTTTGCCTTGATGCCTGCTCCGCTTACGAGAGCTCCCATAAGATCCATGCCTTCGTGCTTTTCGCCTGCTCTGATCTCGGCTTTCTTGTCTTGATACATTTCTCGCATATACTTGCCCCACTCGGTGAATGACTCCCAGGCGATCTTGTTCGCCTTGATGGGTGAATTCGCTTTGTGCCTCTGTTAGCTACTGATATTGAAATTGTTGTGGATCAGAGGCTTACCAAGGAACCATTTGGGTAGTAGCATCACAGCGATGATGTTCTCCAACAATGTGCTCAGTGCGTCCTTATAAGTCATGGTGTGACCTTCGGGTACTACACCGGCTTGTCCGTTCTGTTCGAGTTCTTCGTGCGGCCATAGCAGACGTCTGCCGAAGCCAGCACGACTGATGACATGTAGACTCAAGCGCATAGTAGCAGCGGCAATATCGGAAGCGGTACCCTTCTCAGCGTTCTTATCGAGAAAAGAAGCCATCATGCTTTGAGCCTGATGCAAGCTCTCCTGCCACACAAGATGATTGTTCTTCTCGGTGAATGGAGGAGAAGTGATCTTGCGATGGTGACGCCAGATCGAGCCTTCTGTGCTCACCACGTTCTTGCCAAACAGATCCACAGAGCCATAGATCTCAATTGGCTTGGGGAAGTCATTGCGGCGGGTAGTGATCTGTGTAGTTGCCTCAGGGTCGGCAACGAACACAGAATTTCTGCCGGGTGAGCACACGAGGAAGATGTCACTTCCCATAGCCTTAAAAGGCTCGTGTCTCTTTAACCAAGTCCATTCAGGATCCAGGAACCTGAATATCGGTCAGCTTTCCATCCTGCGTCGGATGACGGGTGTGCCGCAACTGTAGTGCGACCTCAGATGCGGGACGTACTGCAACCATGGATCTGTCCAGGATTTGGGGAGTTTTTCGAGTAACGGAATCCAGAGCTTGTGTGTCACGAGCCAGAATCGATTGAATCCATAGACTGGTGCTACAACATAGGGCAAGCCCGATTGTTTGGCTGCGGCGAGGTTGCGGGCGAAGCAACGGTAGTAGTTGAAGACGTAGACACTGGTCAAGGCGGCGACTGCCAACCACACAAACGGTATCATGATGGAGACAATTGTTTAGTATCGCGTAAGTGTATAAGAGTTAGGAAGTTGCGACGTCTTTATTGCTCTGATGCCAAGTGAATTGAACACCTGAAGGCGTTGGCTCCTTCGTTCCTTTCTCTCTCTGAGTTTCTCTGATGATGTCGTACATGTACTCAAACGATGTACGATAACCGAGCAACGGGTGGAGCTGATCCGGGGAATGGGGTGAAACGCTAAAAGCAAAAAGACCAAGAAGATACGAGCACTATCCAGCTGCCCAGGAACACAGGAGGGCGAAGGAGCAGATATATACATTGTTTCAACTCGACAGCCATAGAACGCGGCAAATACGCATGCATCGGTCATTGATGCGGTCTAGCAAAGAAAGTTGAAAGAGCCAGCCGCCATGCAGCCTCGGAAGCCGGCACCTTTAGGAAAACCTTCTGCAATCTGCATCTCGGCCGCAGAATGCCCATGTCATGCAGTAAAAGCTTGACACTGCTCGCTTGGCTGCAAAATAAATAGGATGAGCTCGCCGCTCCGTCGAATGACCTTTCGTCTTACGGCCAAGACGATCTTGGTGACTGGGATCCCGCGAACCAAAGTCCACTTCGCGTAAATAGGCGTGTGTTGATCAGATCTCGCTTGGATGCAGTTCGAGGAAGATCATTTGCAAGCGACGTTCGAGAGCTTCTGTGCCCCAGAAATCGTCCTTACGATCAACCAGATATTGCAATCAACCAGATATCTAACAGACGTGTAGCCGCATAGAGGATGCATTGGACCCGCACGTTCTCGTGCGAATCACTTGTCGGTGAGCACTGGAAAGCACATGATCGTAAAAGAGAGGTTCATGGTTGATCATGAAACTCGATCGACAGTGTTCATAGAGCTCAATTCTGGTAGGAAATTTGTGCCCTAAGCTATGTCGACCAGCGTGTTCTGCAGCTGAGGAAGCGACGCATGGAACTACTTTGCGGAAGCATCGCGCCTTCCTGTCCTCTCGTAAAGCTGACAGACAACCTGAAGCTGGGAATCCTTCTTCCTGTCTCTCGTCCGTATCGCCATCCTGCACCAACATCCTGTTCATCATCAGTACCCATTTCCATCGTCCTATCTCTTTCTAGAAACACCTGAAGTCCAGCAATTCTATCAAACTCCGTAACCGAAGGGCAGCACGAGACCTCGTACCTGCAAAGCAACCCTCTGAACCCTGCATCTCGCAACCGAGTTACCTGCTGAAGATCATCACATCCACTCTTCCGATTTTCCTGTTACAGGCTATGCAGCTCTTCCTCGTCAACTTTATCTTGATTGTCTACGCATTCTCTTCCTATGTCCGTGCCGATGCTGTTACAGATGCAATTCACTTGCAGGGCCTCGCTTCCAACACGGCGGATACCATTTTTGCTTCGTTGAACGGGACTGCATATCTCGTGAGTTTGATGCAAAGGTTGATGATTGCATGTCAGACTGATGGCATCCAGAACACGTCGGATCTTGTCTCTCAGATGACTGTTGCCATCCAAGGAGCTGATTCAATGCTGATGTCCAATACTGTTCGTTCTGTCATGAGTCTCAATTCATCATTGGGACGCCTTGTTGACACCTTGCAGTCCTCTCCGGGCACCGCAAATGTCACCTTGAACGATGCCTACCTCAACGTACGGCACATGTGTAGTCCAAAGAGTAAGCATCAAGTATCAAGCTAACCACTGCAGTATGCCAATTCGATACTCTATCTCGCCGACACCGCTCAACGCCGCGGTCGCCTCTTCCACTCGGAAATGAACCAGCCTGTCTATGGAGCCTTGCAAAATCTGTCTTCTGCTGTCTCTGTGAGTTCTTGCTCTAAGCTTTTGTTCATCGGCGCGATACTGATGTCTCGAGCAGACATACGGTCGCGACCTCGCTTCGAAAAACTTGATCCAGAGGAACAGTACCATCCGCACCTTGACGACCGGCAGTGCCATCGTCAGAGCACAGAGTGCATGGGCCAACAACCAGAACTACCCAGGCAAGAGAGAGACATTGAGCTGGTCGGGTTAAAGGTGATCTGGTCATCTGTGACAGCACAGGAAGCGGTAGATGCTAGCTTGTCAAAATGATCTTGAAACCTTTGATCGTGCTCCTGAATCTTTGTATTGCGATTGGCCTGTCGTAAAACGTCAAAGGCCTCCAGACAGAGTAGAGAAGGGACCGATGCTTTAAGAAAAAATTCAAACTTGTCATAAAAGGGGTATATCCGCCCAAGAAGAGAAACACCATCAACAATGTAAAAAAACCATAATCGCTCCCTGAAAAAGCCATGCGAGGCAAGAGAAGAAGAAGCGTATCCTCTCACTTCCCACCCTTCTTCACCAAATACTCGACCACATCCCTCGCCTGCACCAACCTCGCCCCCGTGGCACCAATCCCCTCTTTGACCCCCACCAACCCCTCCGTCGCATGTCTCCAATTCCTCTCACACTCATCCCAATCCCTAACATCCTTGACGCCACACAAGTCCTCCTCTTCCAGTATCCTCGTCCTTGCCTCTTGCTCTGCGATAATCCTCGATTGCTGGAAAGTAGAATCTTCGTCTTGGAGGTTTGCAGCGTAAGCAGCAGCTGCTTTGGCGGGAGCTTCTCTGCGGAGATTGGCGAGATGGAGGGTCAAGTGTTCGATTTGAGAAGATAGAGAGAGGAGTTTTTGGCCTAGTTTTCCATCATAGGGTTCTTGTTCTGTTTTTAACCCAACCATTAGCAACTGCCTCTTTCTTTTCACCCTTTGTAGAGGTGTAGAGAAAGCACAAAACTCACCTTCACCCTTCGCCTCAGCCATCCTCATCGCTTCCTCCATTTCTTGCCCTTCTAATCCATTGATACTCAAATTCGCCTTTGCATCTTCAAAGATTTTCTCCAGGTATGCGGAAACCAATTCTTCAACTCGAGATTTTAGAACATCGTCGGAGGCTGAGGGGGGAGCGGCGGAAGGAGGGAAATGGAGGTCGAGTTTTGAGCGCAGGAGAGAGGAAGCGTTTTGGTGGAGGTAGGTGAGATCTAAGGGGGATTGGAGTTCGATTTTGCGGTGGGTGGTTTCCATCGTTTGTAGAGGCAGGGAGAGAGTAGAGGTAGGAGTTTGGTTTCGTGGTAGGAGTCGTGTAGGAAGGGTTGAGTTGGTCTTAGATGGTGTCGATAAGAGGCGATGTTCGAATAGGTGTTGATGAGAGTTGCGCAAATCGTATAGGTTGAGTGCTGTAGTCGAGGTGCTGGTGCGCAAGCAAAGGTGTTTTCTGAGTTGGCTTGTTTACCGACTTTGGAAAACAGCACAGCAGTGACGGCGATTGTTGTGGAGCAAAGTGCCAAGACGCTAGCATCACTGCGGGGGAGTTGGGAGTTTGCGTTATCGTGGCTCCCTTATCGCCGACAGATAGGCCATCATGGTACTCCGATGACTCCCACCTCGGCATGTTCAAGATAGCACTCTCGAGACACAGCCACGAAGAGACAGGGAAACTTGGATAGTATAAGGAAACGCATTTCAAGAGCTGCTTCTATAGACTAATTCTCCTTCCTTAATGCCTGTGGTCCGTTCGTCCGCTGTGCTTCACTGGAACCAATATCCTGTCCTCGGTGACTGACCTTGTATATACCTAGACCGCCTGCATGTAACCTCCTAACGCCATAGTGTGTAAAGAAAAGAAGAACCAAAACCCAATATCCCATATGTGTACCCCTCCCTCCCTTGTCAATGGTTCAACTCCGTGATTGCATCATCATCGTCATCATGCTTCTCGGTATCCCGTGTCTGTTGTTGTGTATCCCTCTACTTGGGAAGGATGGCTGCGGCCTCCTCGTCGGTGAGAATGATCTCCTGCACAGGGTCGGGCCTGTGTTCGAGGTCTGACGAGTCGTAGTCGAGGTAGGAAGGGAGGAAAATGTCTGTGATAAGCGTTAGACTTGATATGATGGACGGATGGAAGATAACTCTGCATACCCTGGTTCCAGTCGAAGCCTTGAGATGTCTTGATGCATGTGATCTGTAAAGCGTATCAGTATTGAACCAAAGCTGAGAAGCAACTCTGATGTTACTCACCAAACGAGGGTTCTCGGGTCCGCCGATGTTAACGACGGTGTACTCGGACTTGGACAGGGAGTCGCCTATAACACTCCATCAGTGACAGTGAACTTGAGCGGAATTGTTCAAAACATACCAAGCAGTGAAGGTCTTCTCTCGGCATAGCGGGCCATGGACGAAGGAGTCGAGGCCGATGACGGTGATGCAGACGTCGAGGCCAGAGATGAGCGTGAGAATGAAGGAGAGGCAGCATTGTTGGCCCAGCTAGGATAAGGAGATGCCGAAGACGAAGAGGCAGAAGCAAAGCCAGAGCCACTCGACACAGGCTGCTTGCGCTTGGGGATCGCTATCGACGACGACATGGTGTTATCTGTCTCGGGAGAGATGTGATTTGACGATGCGATATGGAATGGAGGAGCCAACTCGTGAGTGATGACAAAGAAGCAACAAAGACGATACAACACGCAAAAGTGTGAAAGTGCAACTCGATGAATCACAGGAATAGCGGTAGAGGACAGATGATGGAGTAGAAGGGAGGCCTCAAGGTCGAATGGTAGGACAGATACGGGAGCGACTATCTCCGATGCGTGATGCCATGGCCCACCCCGCCCATGTGACTCAGGGACGTTTCACCCTCATGCATCATACCGTAACCTACTAACATCAATCCCGTGCAGATCTCTAGAAGCTGCATATCTCGAGGAATCTCTCAGTGGAAAAGCAAAATAAGAAATGCCATGAAGATGAATATAAAAACACCAGGAACCCGCCCGGTTTACTGCCTCGCTAAGAATCGGAATCACAATCCCATCGGCCAGTGGAAAGACACTGATAGTCTTGTTCACTGCCTTCTCGCTCTTCCTTAGCGATCCCTGTGGGAAGTAGAGTATGCCGTGAATATGCAAACACGCATGCTCGCACTCTCCTCCTTTGCCATCCGCCTCCACTGCTCCTCCACTACTTCTCTCTACGAAGAAGAGAATAAAAGGGTATCTCAGAATCCAAAAACGCACTCAAAGCAAAAGAAAAGGAAAGGAAAAGAAAAAAGAATCATCGCATCCCCGTCCCTAGATTTGCGCCTCAACATCCCTTCATGCCACATGCCTCGTTGCGAGAAGCCATGGACACCTATATCATTGTTGTTGTTCTTCCATCGTGATTAGATTAGCTTAGAAGACGAACAGAATCGACGACTGCATCTACCAGCCTCGCTTGCGTGCGAACTTCTTGTTGAGATGGACAAGCAGCTTTGACACATTGAACTGCACGTACTCGAGATCGAGATCTTCTTGGCTGTCCTTCTGCATCTCGAGCAAGTCGTCGAGTTTCAGGTCAAGTTCCAGTAGTCCGCGGTTACGACCTGTAAACTCGTTAGTCTTTGAATTGTCTAGCTCATTTCACTTTGACTTACCCTTGTAGTGCAAGGAAATGATAAACGTTCCCGGACTCGGGCTAGTCATGTTGAAGTAGATGTTTGCCTGTCGATTCGGAGGCACGTTACTCTTCTGAATGACGCCTTCTTTCTCCAGCTGTGCGTGCGTGAACTTGTATGGTCCGAGCACCTTTTGGTTCTGCACTCGCTTGGTCGTTCCTTCGGACTGTCCTCTGACGTTGTGAAGGTATGACTTGTAAGTCTCGAGCTGGCCGACGAGATATGCGTTGTGGTCCCGAATTGTCTGGTATACCTCCTCGAGCTTTTGACTCTCAGTCAAAACCTTTTCCTTCAACGAGCCGAGGTGGTTCAGTTCCTGCTCTACTTCATCGCGTAAGGAGGCGTAGTTGTCCGCTTTGTCGATCGCGCCCATGTCATTCAATTGGCTTAGTAGCTCCATGCTACGGATACCTTTGCGCACCATGACCGAGTCGTTCTTTGTAGTGGCAGCTGCTTCAGCGACTCTGTCAAGACGAAGCGGTCGTCGAGCAACCACAGCGTTCGCAGGCAAAGAGCGCAGAATCATGACGAATGTTGATTTTGCTTCCATGAAGAAGACCTCCTCTTGCGTGATGTCGAGTGCAGCCGTCAAGTCGTCGAGTGCCGTCTCCCACTTGCTGTACAGTGGAAGATTGATGGCACGGTTCTCCTTCCTTGGTAGTTGTGCTGGTGCCGGGCCCAGATCTTGCAAGAGAATCTTCAAGTGCGAGCCCTCATCTCTTACTACCAACTCTTGAGTGTGCTTCTCGAGAAGTGAGTGCATAGCGTAGACTTCGTTGAGCGAAATGGGCAGTTCGAGATCTTTCTTGGAGAGAGCGACGTAGTTGTCCATTTCGAGTGTTTCGTAGAAATCTTGAACTTCGCACAGATCGAGCAGAAACTTGTTCATGCGCTCTTTGTTTTGCTGAATGAAGGGCTGAAGCACGGACATGTACGGTTCTTTGGCGTAGGAGGGCTTGTTGGCCAGGTTCTGGAGCATCTTTGCGACCTAGAGAATATGAGGTTAGTATGCTGCATCGAGGTCTAAAAAACGTTCAAACGTACCAGAGTAAGAGTGCGCTTGGGGTTCTCGGCAGGGTTCTGCTCAATAAGCATGTACGACCTGGGAGTGACTATGGCGGGGTTGATGAAACGCAGGAAGAAGAAACCTCCGATCAGGGTACAAATTGTCTGGTCCTGGGCATCCGGATATTTTCTCCTCGAGAGACTCCTAATCTGCTTGCATATCCATCGAATACCATATGGCGTCTCGTCCATTCCGTTGACAATCGTGTCGAGGAAGTAGTTGGCAAGCTGGATCAATTGACCAACCCTACGGGTGATGATGGCCTGGACCTGGGGATTTGCGGCAGCCTCTTCTGCAGTAATGCCACCAGGGGGCAGACTCGAAGTGGAGCCGCGGATCGAAGCACGCTCAGCCATCATAGTCTCGTATACCTTGAGCGGGTTGATCTCAAGGTCGACATCGCGCAGCTTGCTAGTAACATAGTTGATTTGTTCGGATAACACCGTCTTGAGATAACCTTGACCAGGGCCTCTGCGTGTGTAGGTTGTCATCATGCGGGAAACGGGTGTGTTGGCACGAAGAAGGGAGGAATAATCGGGCGTGTTGTCGAATTGGTATGTCAGGACAGACTGTAAAATGAACAGGTTAGCGGTGTCTTTCGAGCGAGCCAGAGTTGGTGTAGGACTGACCTGGAACATGGTGAGCAGCAAGTGCTCTTCACGACTCTCGTACTGGTTTCCGTAGATGGTGAACATGACTGTCTGCAGCAACTGATCGATCTCGGCTAGTGTGACTAGACGACACAGATGGGCGATGTGTTTCGGCTCGGACTGAAGTAGGAACAACAGGTTGCCGTATTTTTGCGTCTTGTCATCGTTGGGGAATGCACCCTCGGTAAGTTCATCGGATTCGTCAAGGTGGTCGGCGACTTCGTTTCGCTGTCCTGGGGTCAGCCGGTGCTCGAGAAAGTGTGACAGGCTTCAAGACGTACCTCTTCCAAGGCCATGCGGTTCTGCACGAGCAAGGCAATTCTCGAGTCGAGGTATCGCACATCCTTCTCCAGCACAAAGTTCTTCTTGGACTGGGACGAAATCCTTGATTTGAGGTCACGAAGCACTTTTTGGGCTGTGTCGACGTCAGTGAGAGCGCAGCAGACATTGATGGCAGGACGTACCGCGGGCAAGGTCATCTTCAATCTCGAGTTCGCGCGGGTTGGCATTCATAGACAGGTACAAAGCCGTCATGGAATAGCGCTTCGAGGTGCGCGTTGACCTCGCTCCATCGTTAGAGGAGCGCGTGTTCTGTCGGCCGACCATGGGCAAGTAGGATGAAGACGACGATGTAGAAGCCCGCGACGGCGCATGCAGTGTTGCAACCGACATGAATTGGACGACACTCGCTTCAGGTGTGGTCGTCGTTTAACAAGGGAAACGGGCGTCGACACGATCGACAGCGCTATTATCTGGGCCCTCTTTGTTGATGATGTCTCGGAGCCGTCGTATTTCTAGCAGCGCCTGGTAATAAAGGAAAGTGGATACGAGTAGAGAGCGACGACGCTGTTTTTGGACGAGCGCGATGATATATCAGAACGAGTCGAGTACGGCGACACTGCCGCTGTCCGCTTTGGACAAATCGCGTGCTGTGAGAGAGCGAGTCGAGGATGGGGCGAGAATGAGTGACAATTGCTTCCTCTGGGCGCGGATCGGCTGGCTTGCTCGTTCGGGCTTCGGTGGTACGCTGATTGTGAGTAAAGTGCTTTATTGCGCTGCAATCAACCGTTAAACAATCACACGTGCTTGAATTGGCATTCCACGTCTCGGCTGATGACTGTCGTGACGAGAACAAAGTGAAGCAAAGGAATGTAGGAGCTGATGAGTGGCAGCTCGCATGCTTTCTTTGAACCACTGTCTGACAAGTCTCGCGGCCGCCGTCATGCACCACCCTGACTCTCTGTCCCGATTGCACGTCCCCTTGTATGGCCCCCCTTTGCTGGGAGCAACCTTAATTTCTGAGATCTCTTCCGCAAGTGCTTCCAGCCTGCAACTGCGCCGCGGCACTGTAACGCCCTAGCTGCTGGCCGACCACTTCTTGATGCCAACGTCTTGTTCGCTGTGAATCGTTAAAAGTCCAGACAAAACTCAATGGCCACCACTTTGCTCAGCAGAAGCCACTGGTCACTGGTGCCTTTTGCGCTTGCAACATTGGCACTGCACATCTTCTAACCCTGCGTCTTAATCTATTCAGGTTCCACGACATGGATGCTAATGCTTGCATTCTAGGGTTACAGGAGCCGCCTTTGGTCGCTCGCAATGTCCAGCGACTTGGCCCACGTCTTTGATACCATATCGTCTCGACCTGACTCTGTTGCTGGGTGCATACCTACTTCTACTCCACCGAGCCATGTCCTAATCTGTGTATGCGGCTCGCAGATCGCACCTGCAACGTGTGCTGATCAGGGTCGCACGGAGGGAAGCCCCTGACCACTATGCAACCACAGCCGCCATTTTCCTGACTCTCTTTCCAAAATTGCGACTTTCTTTCAAAATCTGCGGGATTATTTTCGAAGAGAAGAAAAAGTGAACCCGTGTCTCAACCAGATGCGCACTTTGAGAGAGCCGATGCGCGCGGTAAAAAGAGTCGCTCCCGGCATTTCTCAAAAACTCTCCTCATGAAACACTTTGACTAGCGCGCACCTGAAACGCCCAAAACCGTCGGTCGTGATTTGCCGCTACCCTCCACAACTCATGCGAGCTCCATGATCCATCCTCCCCATGTGCTAAATTTTGTAAACCTGATAGTCCTCCGATGAAGGTGCGGAGCGACGTCCTCACTGCAGAAAGGCACAATGATTTACCGATCGGAGGTGTTTCCGAGGAGAGTCGACAGTATATCGCTTCTCGATGAACACCATCCTGATTCTCGGAACCACTGTGCATTTTCACAGTGAGGAGGATGTTGCTTGTCGAAGAAAAGCTCTCCCCTCTCCAGATTCCAGCTTTTTCAACTCTGGTTTCGTACAGAGCCATCTAGTTACTTCTTTCTGCCATTTGTACGAGATCAACGAGTCACAGCAGCGATCAGCGTCATGAAAGCCACATATCTGTTCAAACATCTAATCAGCCCATTGTATCTGATGTAACAATAACTTGGATTGCACTTACATGCCTGCACAGAAGACCCATTCACGAGCAGTCAAGACATGCCTGATGTTCGTGGCAGAGCACAATATCCCTTCTCCCATACCACAAACAAAAATAATCAGAATACGACAAAGAAAGTTAGGCATCACTGCAAAAGCCAAGAACGGCAAGAGTAGTAACACAGGCAGACCGGCCGTTGCTGCTGTCACCGTTGACGTCTCAACCTTCCTGCGTTCGAGGACGAATAGATCCCTGTCGTGCTTGAGGAAGTTCGCTTCCGTCATGTCGACAGGCCGATGAGTAGTCATCCACTCACGATAGCGTTTGGTCTCTGCTTCTTGCGGTCTATGCAGCTCCTTGGAAGCATTGCAATAAGCCTCCACAGCACGATCTGTCCCACTCATTAGCTACCAATTCAGCCACTCACCCTCACGCAGAAAACAAACTTACGATATCTTTCCAGCTTCACAAAAATCTCACCCAACACAAACTTCCTCCTAAACATCAACTCACTATCCTGTGGTGTAATGCGTGCTTCCGCGCGTCTAGAAGCAGGTTTTGATTTCCCTTCAGACACAACCAGACCTACTTGAGATATCCATTCATCCAAGTTGCGGAGTTCTTCTTCGTACTCGCAGATTTCGTCTTGTAGGTAAAGAAATAAGCGATGGTGTAGGTGCTCGAAGCTGCGGTACATTGGTCGTGCTCCGATGCTTCCGTCTGTTATTTTGGTTGCGAGGAATTCGTAACCTTCGAGTGTGGTCTTTTTGAGATCTGGGAAGCTTGAGGCTGGTGGGGTGGGTGATGGCATTTGGGCTTGAGGAGGCCTTACAGATCGTAGGGCTTGAGGGTTGTCGTGTGGGAAACTTGCTCGTTGTGCTTGTGGACTGGTGGGATATATCTGTGGCCAGTATGGGCCTGGTGTTGAAAACGGACCACCGAGATTTGGGCTCATGGGTCTTTGTTGGGATGCAATATGTTCGCGGAGAGCTTCCACCTGATCTTCAAGTCTGATGTTGGGCTGAGGGCTCTGAGGAAACGGAGCTGGTCTTACGTTCATTCCGGGATGTGCAACCTGAGGTCCAGGTTGTTGGAAGAGCGAGACACCTGAACGAATGGGAGTAGGTGTAGGCCGATCTGCTCCTTGGCTCCAGGCATGCTCGCCCTGCTGACCAGTCCAACCACTACCCTGAGGCGGTGGCATATTCGGTCGGGATTGCGAAGGCTCTGAAGCTTCAGGCGAACCGTACACCGAACGAATAGATTGGGGTGAAGGCAAAGAAGCAGAGCCATCTGTCTTCAACAAGGGTGGTCTACCGACGCTCTCTGGAGTCAATGGGCCAGGCCATTGAGGTGAAAAGACATGTTGATATGGTTGGCTTTGACGTTCCGTGGTATCGAAAGCTTTCGGCGAGGAAGGAGTCCATTGCTCGTTCGTTCCAGGTGATTCGATCGGTGGTTGCTGATGCTCGTGCTGCGAAGTCATTGGACTCCCGCCGAACTTCTCAGACACACCCGTAGCTTCAGAAGAAGTCGAAAGTACCGACGAAGCATTCGTACGCGCTTTCTCATCCACTACATCCTTCCTCGAACGACCGACATCACCAGGCACTTTACGAGGACCATGTCTCCTCATCAGCATCGTCTCTCCACTCACAGTAACAGTATTCGATAATCGTCTTCCAGTCTTTGCAACCTTGAACGGCACACGCTGTTGCACATTTGGCAAAACTTGTTCGCGTTTGTCGTCTGCTGGGGTAGTGTTTTGCTGTAGGGCTGAAGCTCCTTCATCTACATCTGACCATACCTCCGATCCTGATTGCGATACTTTTCTGCAGGTTTGGAGGGGAGAAGGTAGTTCTGTTGAGGATTCTTGTGCTGAAGCTGATGGAGTTGATACTGGCGAGACTGGTGATGATACTGATGCTGGGGTGTTGATGGTGGTAGGCTATTTGTTTTTTAATGAGAGGTTATTTCGATGTAAGGTCGAAAAAGAGGGGCAGACGAAACCCACCATTTTGGTGCACGAGCGGAACTTGCAGCGGTAGATCTTCTGCTCTATTCGAAATACAGCTTTCGACCTCAGCTTATTCGTCCTCAGTGTACCTCAGTATATTCGCTATCGTAGGCGTATGTGTGGTTGACACCAGCAGCGTACTTTTGCTGCTTCAGAAGGATAAGAAAGATGGAAAGTCATGATTGCAAACAACGTGAACTTGTTTGCGACAAAGAGCAGCAGAGAAAAATCGTGGGTGTGGACGAATGCTGGTCCTGTGCAACCAAAGGCCCAGTAGATTGGTAGAATCTGGTACCGTGCATGAATCGGGCATTTGCTGTGTTGGCGGCCGATATATCCAATAGACAAATGACGTGGGTGAGTTTTGAGATACAGCAAATATATTGGTGACTAGGAAGTAGTGAGCTATGGAAAGGGGATAGATGATCACAGGCGAGAATTACAACAAGATTCGAGGGTTCTTTCGACTGTACGAGTTGCTAGAAGCTTGTCTAATGACTTCCACCGACGGAGCTATTTGGTCGAGGGAGTGGTTTCAAGTGCTCCCATCGAATTCGCAAGACGACTGTGTTCTCATATCTCAGGAATCATCATGGCAAATCCTCCAGGTGCATTTGGTTCGACTGTAGACAGTGTTGAACGCTTATTGTCCTCGCTCTAAGAGAACGTGAAAGTGTTGCTCAGTTGACGAGAGTTCTGGCTATCCAATCACCAGATTGCGATAAGGAGGAACAAGTGCACAGCAAGAAGGAGGAAAATTGGCTATTATTGGACCCATAACTAGGTATCGCCTATCATAACAAAACCGTAACACATAACATCAGGGCCAACGCCAACGCTAAATCGACCGCGGCCATCTTTCACGCTTTTGTCACACCATATACGCACTCAACTGCCTAGCACCCTCTATAGCAGAGTGTCACCAAGACCGCAACGGACAATAGAGATACCGGCACGAACGGTCTCGCTAGCACCGTGGGACTCGAGGCTGGGGTTGACCTCTACCAAGTCCAGGGCAACAAGGCTGCCAGTCTCGTGAACGCACTCGGCGATGAAGTCACCCTCACGCAGAGTCAAACCACCGCGGACAGGAGTGCCAGTGCTGGGTGCCCACATGGGGTCGAGAGAGTCAATGTCGAAGGACAGGTGGATGGGAGTGTCGCTACCAATCCAACCAAGAGCCATGTCCATGACCTTGCCAATACCGTGTCTGTGAATGGAAGATTAGCATCATTGCATGCTTCAAAGAGCAGAAGACAAGACTTACCTGTCAATGTCGTGCATGGAGAAGGCCTTGATGTTGTGCTCACGAAGGATCTTCTTCTCGCCGCGGTCAATGTCTCTCAAACCAATGTAGACGAGCTTCTTGACGCTGACGCGCTGATCGTCCTTGATCCAACCGAAGCAGTCCTCCTTGTCTTCCTTGGCCAAACCGGTCAAGAAAGCCACGGGCATGCCGTGAATGTTTCCACTGTCCGATGTCTCGGGAGTGTTGATATCGGCGTGTGCATCGACCCAGATGACGGCCATCTCTCTGCCGGTTCTTTCTCTGATAGCCTTGGCTGTGCCGGAAATGGTTCCAATGGCAATGGAGTGGTCACCGCCGAGAGTCAGGACAAAGCGACCCTCGCGAGCGTGCTCGTAGACTTGCTCGCTGAGCTTCTGGGTGACGGCACTGACGGCGCGAGGGTTCTTCATGCCGCGGTACTCGGGGTCTTCCTTGGGCATGATATCGGCGTATTGGTGAACTTCACCATCGTAGTGCACGTTGAACTCGAGCTCTTCTCTCAGCTGTTCGACGAGACCGGACTCGATCAAAGCCATGGGAGCAGCATCGACGCCAGTCTTGCCCTATCAAGTGTGTTAGAGACGCTCATGTCTATTCAGGACTTTTTGTTCACGCACCTGGCCTCCGCAGAAACCGACGGCTACAAGGCCCAATTCGTTGCGGGAAGGCAGGAATTTGGGCTGGAGAGTTGGTGCGTCCATTGCGAGTGTGGGTATGGAAGGAATAGGGCTCAGATGGCTCGTAGGAGGGAAGAATGGGTATAATAAGAATTTACGAGTTAGGATAGCGAAAGTTCACAGAAGAGGGTAGAGATGGAACAAAGAGATGGGAAGAAAGGGAAACAGCGAGCTTTTCAATAAGCCCAGCTGACCCGTTGAAATCATCTTCGTGGCCTTTTGAAATCGCCCATAACGTAAATCGCGGTTGCAACTGTACTTAGCGGTATGAAGCAACAGCAGTGTCCCCTAAGTGCAGGTGTAGACGCAGCGACGAAGTTAGGCAAGTGGTAGGAGGCCTGTGCATCCTGGCCGGGCTTTTTGATCGCAATCTTCATTACGAAGCCGAAACAATCTTATCGCATTCACGGAGTCTGGGGATAAGATATCAAGGTATGACGAGGCTACGATGATGTTTCTTTTGAAGCAAGAAGAAAACTCCGACAAGGACAGCGCGAGGTACCTTGCAGTTGCACACCCATGTGTTTGATATTAACACAGCGATCAGAAAATGCCAAGAGTCGGTCTCGGAGTATGGCTTGCTCTGTCTCCGAGCGCTCAACAATTCGATCTACCATGCCCTAAGCAAGACTCGTGTTGTTCAAGGATGTTCACGAGCGTCTGCCTGTATACCTCTCAATGACTCTACGCTTCGACTTGGCATTGGTGCATTTGTTCAGCAGAATCTCGACTATGAGTGTTCTGAAGAGACTACGCATAGATCGACTTCTTGGTATGCATTTGGCAAATTGACGATGCCCTCCACACTGTCTCACTGAAACATGTTATCGGACCTCGGCCAAGACCTCATTCAAGACATATAGAATTGAAATCAGCTGAAGGACCAGTTTCAGAAATATCAAATTCTTGGAACAACGAGATGCTGGACTTGAATCGCACTTGAACTTGCTGCGATGAGTCTTCGAGTCTCTAGAAGATCAGTGTGGAAATACGGAGTAGCGGGCTTCTCTAGCGTCTTCGGCAGATTGAGGTTTCTCTATTCGAGAGACAGTGGTCGCAAGAGGAGACAGGCGATGAAGTGTCGATAGAGTCTATCGAAAGCGACGCATGCATGATGCATGGGAAACTCTAGGTTTGCTCCGAAGCAATATGTAGGCATGTATCCGCATAGCGGGGAGCGGCAGACAAACGTAGGTGAACAGTTTGGGATTCTAGCTCGCTCTGATGCCAGGGCGTCGCGGGAGCAGAACAGTACGAGGACGAGTGACTATATCCCTGGAGGTGAGACTCGCGAGGCTTATACGATATAAGAAACAAAGTATAATAGATCAATATCACGCGGAGCTGTCGGTATGTGTATGGATATGCAGGGCGATCGGGGGGCAGCATTCGGGGCATGTGAAAGTGGGTGATGTGACGAGCGTGGACCGTTTGGAAGTCCTCGCGCTCGCCAACGGGGGTGCAGTTGACGCCCCTTTCAGACAGAAAGCGGGTCTCTACTCCTAGTGTGGTGATTATTGTGGGTGTTGGAGGCAGCATGATTTGAGTATACCACGCCGTCTGCAAACCATTGACGACGACGACTGCCACGATTGGCGCGGGAAAGAGGAAGCAGTCAACGAGATCGGCGTGTTTGAGCAGCAGCGAGGTTCCAATTGCCCTCACATCGACCACACGATCAGCACCAATCCAGCCTGCCACTCCGAGGCGTCTCTTGGTCAACAAGCATTCATCCAACATCCATTGCCAACCAAGTCCTCGACACACGACACGATTATATCCATTACGACCTCAGACGCCATGCGCTGAAAGACGAACGACACACAGGAGCCCCAGTCCATCCCAGCATGCTCCGTACCGGCGCAGCGCAACCCGGCGATGCAATCCACGCCCGCGATCAGCGACAACATGCCCGAGATGACCGTCACTACTACCAACCATACGACACAGCCGCCCTTGGCCAACGCGCGCCCTCGCCTGGCGGAGACTCGGTCCTGACAGTCCGCATTCCTGCCCACCAGAACCAACATAACCAGCACGATCCCAATCGCCGCCAAAGTGTCCTCCACGACCGGGGCCCCAGCGACGCTTCAAATTGGTCGCATATCGATCGAGATGGACATGCGAACAGTTTGAAAAACGTGAACAGGTGGTCGCACTCAACAGCCTCATCCATAGCTTCCATCGACACTCCGCCCACAGTAGTTAAGCACTCGCAACCTCACACCAACTCGTCCACCGGCGGTTTCCACACAGGCTCTATCTGGGCTCGTCGCAATGTCTCTGATTCTCAAATGTCCCCCGACGATGTATCACCACGATCCGTTGCATACCAGCGTCCTCAACCCATGCAGAGTCCCGAGTACCATCGTCGCCGCGTCCCTCGCTTTGAGAAGCCCCTGCCACCGCGCATGTCCATCTCCAACCATTCTCCCAACGACGACATCCAGTTGACCGCCGCTACCTTTACACCTTCAAGTGCTGGTCTGCTCACCCCCAACAGCTACATCGGCTCCGACTATTTTGGGAGCACTGCCTCTGCCTCGAGCAGCTACGACCGGTCCCCACAGCAACTACCACCACGTACTTCATCGCGCCAAAACGGCTCCATGTCCAAATACGATGTCAGTCCTGCTGAGAGTAGCCAGGGAAGAGGGAAAGATAAAGACAAGAAGACAATGCTGTCAAAGGCTCTGGAGAAGGCAAACACCGCCGTATTGTTGGACAACGCTATGAACTACGAAGGCGCCCTCGAGGCATATCAGGACGCCTGTCATCTACTGGAGAGTGTTCTCGACCGCACATATACTATTGATGATCGCCGAAAACTCGACGCTATCCGAGACACTTATACCATGCGCATCGACGAGCTCGTGCAGATTCGTCTAACCACTCAGACTACAAGGAGAGACAAGCAGCTTCCTCCGAGACCCATGAGCAACGAGTCCATGGTTTCCGCTGTATCTGGTCCAGACCGCAGCTCGGCCATCATCGAGACTGCCACCTTGACTCGCATCATCGACGCTCCACCTTCAAACAACGTCTCAGCTATGCCCTCACCCATGGAAGGTCCCCAGACTTCCTTCCTGGCTGTATCACCTGGTCCTGGCCCACGTACTTCGTTCCTGACTAGTGCCATCCAGGAAGTCGAGGGCACTTCCTCTCCTGGTGCCTTCTTAGGTCCATTGTGGGAGCGTGAACGATCGCGGTCGCCCTTCAGAGATTCTACTCTCAGTCACGAGACTGCTCGTCCCTACGATCTCGAACCGGCTTTCATGCCACGACCTCTAACTCCCCGAGGATATAATGAGCACGAAGAATCTGTTGAGCTTGACTCGAGACCCACGACAGCAGAGTCTCTGGACATACATCCAAACACCGATCCAGTGTCATGGCTAGACACGATAGACGAATCTGGATCATCTGGCTCGCCCTCCAACACCACCACATCTACCCGCTCACGTTCATCCTCGGTACACAAAAGATCCCCCAGGCGGGGAGTACACCGTAGAGACATAAGCGGTGCACACAGTCATGCTAGTCTGGACTTTGATGCTGCTTTCGATGCTGCGGTCGAAGCCGCTTACGAAGACGGTTACGAAATCAATGATGAGTTCCTCGTTGATCATGCGCCTGTTCAGCACAATCAATCGTCGTTCGAACCAGACCCGATTCTCCCTCCGACATCTTCATTAGGCCATTACAATACCTTCGACGGCCAGCTCGATGACGACGAGGCAGAAGAAGAACGAATTCTGGCAGATATCACCAACGACTATATAGATCACGGCTTCAACTTTGATATACAGTCCAAGTCCGCTCTGCCGCGACAGTCAGATTCAAGTGCCTCCTCTGGCCGCACATATCAGAGCTCACAAGTATCCAACCGGACGACTGCAGGCACCTCGCTATCAACTGTTGCAGAAAACGTTGTCTCTCGACATACTCCATCTTCATCATTAGCAACCGATATCTCCAAGGCATCTCCCGAGCAGATCAGCGGAGCTCAGCAGACCACTACTCCAAGTCGACGAATCGCGGGCCCCAACTTCAAACAACTCAAGATTGAAACTTCGCGCAAACCTACTCTCAGGTCGCGTGGTTACACGAATACCGAGCCCAAGGAAGCGGTTGACGATGCTGGTGCAGAAGACGAAGCGGATCGTCGCATCTCAGAGGTTCCAAGCTTACGCCGCGTGGAGGCAGCACTTGCTTCGCCGTATCATATGCGATCTGCCGCTTCGGATACAGCAACGTCCATGTCTTTGGACAGCCTGCCAGAAAACGGAGATGTCCTCAACAGCAGCTACCGTTCGCCAAGGCCAAGAATGTTTCGCGGCAGAAACAAGTCTTCACTCAGTCTCCGGGAGGCAGGAGGCTTCATCTCGGAAGAAACTGATACTGCTCCGGCTTCTCCCATGTCAGCTTTCCCGGGTGGAGAAGCACCACCTTTCAGGAGGTACATCACACCGCCTGGAGGTTCTATATCCTCTGCACGTCCTGATGCAGCTTCTGGAGGTCATCATATTTTTGAGGGTTTCCTTAGTCCTCCTAATCAGCCGCCATCACCCGGCGCAGACGATTCGTATTCACCCTCGTCTCTCGAACCCTGTCCAGAGCCGACGATCTTACGACCTTTCTGGATGCTTCGCTGCATTGCTGGTGTTCTCAACCAACCTCGAGGCGGTTTCCTGACCACCCGACTCTTTGTGCCTCGCCAGATCTGGATGAATCGTAGTGTCAAATTCAAGAGCGTCGAGGACAAGATCGCCAACTGCGATCTGTTAACAGCCGCCCTGGGAAAACTGTCCAAGGTTGACACCTACGATGCAGACGCGGTGTTGGAAGAGCTTCAAGGGTTCGAGGAGGTGATGGAGCGCGTCCAAGCCGTGCTTATCAAGCGACTCGGTAGCGAAGTCGGCGTGCAGGCTCTAAGTGCCCTCTTCAAGGATGCTCCAGTCCCGATTGACAGCACCGGCACCACTGCTGATGCTCGCGAGCCAAAGCCTAACAAGAGCTACCTCAGCTCTTGGCGCAAATTACGAGGCAAGAACTCCTCTAGCGGCGTCACCATCCCTCTGAGCAGCAGTCGCACAGACAAGGAAGTCGCCAACATGGCTAGTGTACCCATGACCAGCTTCTTCCCCATCGACAAGCGCACTGCACATAAGCAAGCCTTGTCCAAGGAAAACACTTCCTTCGACGGCCCGCACAAAGAGTACATGAGCAGTGTATCTCGACTTTGTGAAGCAGCGCAAGTGCTTGACCAAGTTGCTCGCCAAGTGGAGGATCCTGGTCTCAAGCACTCTTCACCTACCCACATTGGTCTTGAACTCAGCACTCGCCATGCTGCAGAATTCTTTGGTTTCTACATCTGTAGATTCGTTCTTGGCGATGTGACACTACTGATGGATAAGTATGTCAAGAGGAGTACTGAGTGGGTTATTGCATGAAAGCTATGCTATGCTCTTCACATAAACTCCTCCTTCTCGAGTCTTCTGCATTTTTTTTGTTTGGCTGCATCTCTATCTCTTGTACACCTGGAGGCTAGCAAAGCATTGTTTTTCTGTTTCTCCGGGAGTTGTATTTTCTTGTTGGAAGAATACCCCAAAGGTCATGAGTGACCTCTTCTGTCCGGTTATTGTTTAGTTGTTTCTTCTTCTTCTGCTTGCTGCGAGTTTTACATGTTGTTCTGGATCTAATATTCACGGGATGGACGGAGGAAGGAATGCTCATCAGAGCCATAGGCGCAATTGCAACTCTACAAGGAGCCCTTTTCAGACACGAAACCATTCTGCCGTTACTCCATACAATACCTTCTTATATTCTTAGTCATCTTTGCCATGAAACCAACCTCATCTTTGCCGTGCCAGTGACCTGTGTTTCCTCCGCTCCACCACCATCACCATCCGCCAAGACACAGCACAGACCACCTCCGCTCCGCTCTTTGCGCATCGCAATGCTTCAAGCGCAACACCGGCATCCAAAAAAGTAGCATTAACCACGCAATCACATATCCACAATGGCCAAGAAAGGTATACTTGCCCCCTTTCGCTTCTGTATCAATGCCATGTAGGAAGAATGAGGCTAACTCAATCGCAAAACAGCAAAGTCCCGCACCATCGCCGTGCGCCTCATCTCCATGGCCTTGACCGGCTACTACAAGACTCTGGTGCGCCCGCGTCAACACAGACCGTTGAGCATGCTCAAGTATGATCCTGTTGGTATGTTTTGAAAACCTGTTTCCTACGTCACAAAGAGCGAGAGTGAAGAGAGGGAGACATCGAGACGGAGGGAAAAGGTGGCTGGTGAAGAGGGGGAATATGGAGGCAAGCAGAGATGGAGGGAAGAGGAAGGAAAGCACAACACACATGAGAGAGAGACGAAGAAGAGAAAAGCAAGAGGGAGGAAATGCGAAAAGAGAAGGGAAGGGGGAACAACAAGAGGACAATACAGGACAAGACAAGGCAGAACAGGGAAACACACAGAAAGAGACGGAGCCATGGCGTTAAAAGAGAGTTGGAAGGAGAAAGACCGTTTCCAGAGAATGCAGGCTAACTTGTCGCGAACTCACAGTCAAGAAGAAGGTCCTCTTCCTCGAGGCCAAGCGCGGTGGCTCAAAGTAATCGCATCGATTGTCACGAAGGAACCATTTCTTCGAAGGCCAAACCACGCCTCCAAAGCGTCGTCACCACGATCGATCAATCATTCGAGTCGCTACATTTCTACCTGTCGAGGATATACCAGGGTCACTTTTTTCATACGGAGTCAGGGAAGAGCATGGGAAACGGCGTTTTTCGGTTCATCGACATCATTAGCAAAACGATGCCCGTGTCAGGGCCATGTACAAAATGTATCATAAGTCATGCAATCTTTCCATCAAAGCTGTTCTTGAGCACTTTGTTCCTCCTTCAGCAATACCCGAGCGCGCTCTTCAGGTCAGAGCGATCGTCCTCCAGCAACCCTTCTCACACTGTATCCCGAGCAATCGATTCGTAAACCATACCAGTATAGAATGTTGTTCGAAAACTCCATGGTCGTTCTTTCGTAACTCTCGTCGCTCATAACTTACCATTCTCAACGACGGACGTGGGGACTGCGCATCTCTTCGTTGAAGCGAGTCACCATGTTCTGCTCCTTGTCTGTAGTTTTGTGTTAGATGTTTTTCACGCAATCGGGCTATTGCCACTTACTGGTTCTGCTGGAACGACGTCTGCCTGGTGTCGCAGACATAGTCTGAGATCGACGAGGTGTCGAGGCAGTGCTGCGCTGGCTGGCAGGAGCTGGAGTTGCAGTTTCTGTGCGTTGTCTCTTGTTGGTCTTCGAAGTCTGGGGAGCAGGTCGCTTCTGGGGGCTACGACTGCCACGGGCTGAGCTGTTGGGAGGCGAATAGCTATCATCATCATCATCATCATCTTCCTCTGCATCAGACATATCGAAGGCAATGCGTTTGCCCTTGCCGCTGCTTCCGGTCTTGAAGTTGTGAGGTCCACTGCTCAGTGCCGATACCTTCTTCTGCTGTCTAGAATTGACTGCCGATCCTCTGGGCAGTTTAGGCGTCGCGATAGGCTGTAGAGCTCCAGATCTGCTTTGTCTTGGCTGGCTTTCAGGTCTAGGCGTGAGCTTCTTACCCATGCCTTGTAGGTTCTTGCCACCTGCCTTCATGGGTGTCTCGAACGCATGTGGGGCTACAGCCAAGTCATCAAAGATACTCAGTCCCAATGACTGCTGCTGGCTTTGGGGCGCAACATCCTGAGATTGCTGCTGGGATTGCTGCTGGGTGTCCTGCGGACGCTCTTGACTTTGAGACTCTTCCAATGCTGCGTTTCTGTAACTTGTATCGAGGTCGCGAGGCTCACTCAGAGAAGAGGAAGGCGAGATATGCTCATAAGACTGTGGTTGTGTCTCTGCCTGTCGCTGGTTGTTCTGACTCCTGAACCTGACTCCTTCGGCAGTCAAAACCTCCTGGGAACCAAGGCTGGAGGCTCTCTGAGTCTCTGATTGTGAGCTGGCGGGTCTCGAAGTTGGCTTCAGGAATGACAGCTGTGAACTGCCCATATCCAGCATCTCATCGTCTTCCTGTGTAGAGATGTCTCGGCGAGTGTTATAGCTGTTGTCCCTCGGTTTGCTGAAAGGTCCGAAGATAGAAGCACCTGTGCTTCTCGGCTGCGTACTTTCGAGAACGTCGCTTGTAGGTTGAGTCTCACTGGCAGACGCTACTGAGCTTGTAGGCTTTGAGGCTGAACGACCGCTCCTGTCAACAGCCTTTCTGCCTTTCTTGATCGATGGGGTAGACGTCTGGTCCTGAACATCTTCCTGTGGTTGGGAATTGGGGATCTGGACAGCGTTTGAAGCAGCTTTGGCACGTTCCTGCTGCAGCTTGTCAATGTCCTGCTTCAACTTCTCGTTTTCCTGTTGCAGCTTCTCGCCATCGGAGTCCTTTTGGCGGAGCACCTCTTGTTGTTGGGTGTGACGTTCATCCATCTCCTTGAGACGACGATTGGCAATTTCTAAGTGTCGTTGCAAATCAGAGATATCTTTCTGGCGCTGTCCAGCCTCATCGCTAGAACGCTTCTCGTGATCACTGAACCTGGTCTCAACGGCAAGTTTGGCAGAGTTGACTTCACTCAAGCGAATCTCCATAGCTTTGAGTCGATCCTGGGCATCTTGAGACTTGCGAGTTGCATCCTCTTGGACGGATTTGAGAGTTGCCTCTTTGGACCTCTTGACTTCTGCAAGTTCTTGCTCCAAGGACTTGGCACTGTCGTGCGCAGCAGTGCTCATTTCGTTGAGAGCTTCAATTTGGGCGTCTCTCTGTTGCAAGTCCTGCGCGCCTTTCTTCAAAGCGCTTTCAGCTGATCGACGTGTCTGGTCAAGATCTTGCTGGAGTTTCTCAAACTGATGACGTGCCTCGGTGCTTTGATCGATCAAGCGCTTGATTTCTGCGTCCTTCTGGTCTATGTCTTCTGACCAGGCGGCGGGACTGCGATTGCCATATTCTTCTTTCAGGCTATCAAGCTGAGCTTGTAGGTTTTTGATGGTCTCGTTCCTGGCCGCGAGATCGCGCTCCACCTCTTCTCTCATCGTTCGTAGCTTGACTTGCTCGTTGCGGAAAGATGTACAGAGCTTGCGGACTTGGACGTTCCTTTCAGCTACGGTGTCCTCAATCTGCTTCTTAGCCTTCTGATGGTCAGCAGGGTCTTCGTCTCCGGTACGTCGCGTATTGCTTACATCTGCCTCAATTCTGGCCTTCTCTGGGCCAAAGTCGGGAACTGCATTTCGCGCCTCGTCGAGTGATCTGGTGACTTCGCTGATTTGACCCTGATTGGAAGTCAGAAAGGTCGACACTTGCTTTATTGTCAAAACTTACTTGGAGATCTCCCTTTTCGCGTTGCAAGGTAGCCTTCTGCTCCGCGATTGCCGCGATAGTGGCCAAGTTCTCAATCTTCTCACTCTTCAGCTTCTCGATGTCTTGCTTCAACTTATTCTCAGACGTGGTGAGCTCCAAGAGTTTGGCTTTGTTGACCTCAGCAGAAGCTTTCTCTGACTCTAGGCTGGCCTGCGAAGATTGAAGCTCGTTAATTCTTTCTCTCAGGCCTGCTTCAGCGTTGCTCTTGTTGGTCAGGTCTTCTTCAAGCTTTGCGATTTTCACCTCGCATGACTTCAGCTTCTCCTCCTCCTTAACAACAAATTCTCGCAAAGCGGCGTTCCTCTCTTTGAGGTCTTCCAAAGTCTTGAATTGAGACTTGATATCTTCGAGAGCTGCCACAACCTTGTTCTCGGCTTCTGTACGAGTCTCTGAACTTGAGTTGTAGGCTTCCGTCAACGCTCCGAAATGTTTTTCGAAGCTGACAACATCTATTAGCATGTGATATAAGCGACAAGTGTGACAAACTTACCCTAAGGACAGGTTTTCCACCGATGCATTCATTGCTTTCAGGTTTGTTCCAGAAGATCGAATTTGGGCGGATAAGACTGCACCTTCTTTCTTCATCAGCTCGAGAAGCTGGCAGGAGGCCTCACTCGACGAAGTACTTCGATCCATGAAGGTCTTGAATTCGCTCAAGCGATCATTGATCTTGCCAACGCTTTTGTTAAGCATATCTGCTGTGGAATTTCTTGCTGTCTCGAAGGACTGAAGATGTTCATCGAAAGTGGCTTGACGTGATTTTTGCTCAGCAAGAGATTCGGAAGCTTCACCGAGACGTTTCTCGAGGTCGTCTTTCTCTCTTTCCAGATTATCGATAGTCAATTGTTGCTCCTTGGTGAGGCGGAAAATGTTGGCCTTCAACTCGGTCAACCTTGCGATCTGTTTTGGGACGCTAATAACTGCATCTCGATCGGCGTGGAGCTGGTTCTTGAGTTTTCTGAGATCGCTGTCATATCCGGCCTTGATATCATGGAGTTTGCCGAGGTCTTCACCCAAGCCATTGTGAAATTTGAGGAAGGTCTTGAGGTGTTCGGACAGCCTAGAGTGCTTTTGTAGACTCGCTTTAAGCTGTGCACATTCGGTCTGAAGCTTCGACTTGTGGCGATTGGCTTTGTCTAGAGCTTCCTGTTTAGTAGCAAGATCTTTCACCCAGTCCTGCTTCTCCTGCAGCCGCTCTTGTTCCTTCATGTATTCAGCAAGCTGGTACAACTGCGCGGCTGTGTACGAGGAAGGGTTTGAGTTTCGTGCGAGAGGACCAGGCTGTGAAGGACTTCTTCTGTTCTTGGTCACTCTCGGCTGACCGGAGCGGTTATTGACACCACGCAGGGTTTGTTGTGTATCCATAGGAGTAGGCAATACCGTATCTGCTGGAGTCATTGAATGCTGCATGTTCTGACCCGCGTTGGACAATGGCGTTTTTTGAACACCGCCAGCATGTGATCCTGGGGCCATTGATGGGTTCGCTTGCGTCAGCTGAGGCTTCTCAACGAGACGGCTGTCTTCAATGGACTGGTGATCTTCGACGGACTGGTGATTATCGACGGAGCGCTGTCTTGGAGTTGGGCCTCGCTCTCCATTGAGCTGCTGATCGTCACTTGCACGCTGAGTCTGCATGAGAAGCTGCTCTCCAGGATTGACATGTTGCTTTCCGTGAAATTCATTGTGGACAAGTTGTATCTCCGGAACTGCATTGCCTTTCTCGCTTTCGGCCAAGTCATCTGACACAATAGTGTCTTGCATGGAGATCTCCACGGGTTTGACATATTTTCCCTTGCTCTGGGGTAATTCAGCTGGCGCAGTAGTGTCTTGTATCGAAACATCGGCAGAGTTGACATGTGTGACTCTGGGTTGGACAAGAGCCTCTTCTTCGATGTTCATGTCTTGCTGCTCAACGCACTCAGAGGGTTGTGGTTGTGAGACCACGATGGAGTCGGCTGGTTCCAGATCGGTGACCTTGAATATGTCGTCTGTGTCGGAGGTAGTCACAGGTGGAACTTCTACATTCTTGGCCGCGATGCTGTGCAAGGGGGGCGATCCAGCTGGAGAGTCACGTCTTGTGGGAGGTCTGACTTGGTCGCGAACAGGTCCACCAGAGTCCCGGATATGGCCATGAGGCCGAGTGGAACTGCAATACGAGTCAGCAAGTGTGGATTGTCAAAGGCAAAGGAAGTGCCTACTTCTTGCGTCTAAGCTGCTTTGAGCCATGCACGTGCGAGCGACCCAGAGATTGCGGAACCCTTGGCTGTGCATGAGGAGTTGAGGCAGCCTTCTGAACCTGAGCACCAGGGATGTTCTGAAACAAAGGTGAACCTGGTGCCTGCACGTCTTTTTGAAGATCGACAGGGGCTTGAATATTCAACGTCAGCCAGGAACTTAACCAAGAACATAATTTCCCCAGACCTTGTGAGATGGGACCGAGCGAGGGTTCTTGATGAGCACTGCGAGCCGAGACTTGGTGTTCTTGGTTCGACTTTTCGAAAGAAGTAGGCGGGACGGCTTGACTGGACTGACTAGACTGCGTTGACTGCGAGTTGCCTGAAGTGTTCGAAGGCGGAGCCCTCTTTCCATAAGCAAAGCGAGGTTCAGATTCGGACTCGGTAAGAGGCTTAACAAATGTTCTCGTCTGGATGTCAAACTCTGCGGTCGAAGGAAGAACAGAGAATTTCTGGATGACTTCCTCGTCGTCACGATCGAGCTCACCACCTCTGCTGCTAGGCCTGCTACTGATGCCACTTGTTGAGGGGCGATCATCAGATTGATGATGTGGGCGTATGGGCACCTCCGTGCCAGACTTGGTGGGAACGCTGACAGTTTGCACGTCCTCGTGGTATGGCGATTCGAACATGCTGTCGGAGTCTGGACCGTCGGACGGCTCGACCCTGGTCATTTGACTGAGTGTACTGGGCGTTTTGGGCTGGCTCAACTCGGGCATGACTGCGGTAGAAGTGGTCGCCCACCTTCAAAGAAGGGATATGGAAGCAAGATGATTGTGAGAGGTGACAGAAGGGAGGGGAAGTTAGAGGAGAACAAACAAGAAAGCGTTGCATGCCATGTGAATCGTGCCTTCCTGAGAAGGAGCTCTCCCAGGGAAGGAGCTGCCGGCTACTCGCTGTATGGCCCGACGGTCATCACCAACGACCTACCTCAAGATCTGCTTTCACGAACATGTACAACGCAACAGATATACATCTCACTCGTTAGTAGCTATGTTGCAAGCTTTCTCGAGCAGTGCAATTGTATATGCTTCCATGGCCACTCAAGATAATCTAGGTACCTTCTCGCGATTGCATCACACTCCTGCGTTCCTACAGCCCGGCTTCTGCCAATGGTCAGATATCAGGTACAATGATATCGACTGATCGTGAAGGCGGAAAGTCAAAGTCAAAGTCGAAGCTGGGTGCTTTGGAAGGAAGACAGGTGTTGGCTTGGCAGGGATTTAACTCCGTCCGTGATGTTAGTCCATGTTGAGCAGTAAACACTGTACCAATCTCACATGTCTCTAATCTCAATGCGATAACCCTAGCCGGATATACGAGCACTCGATATACCTGGTGAGACGCGACTGTAAACAGGCCTGTCATGGCCGATTCACTATACGAACTTCTGGCGCCGTACTTCGATCGGCCAACGCCAGCATCCACGACCTCCGACTCGATACCTCTGCCCACAGATTCCACAACGAACGCCTATCTAGCTCGGTTACCGACTCTCTCACTACAATCATTGACCACAACCGAGCCTTCATACCTCAATGCGGCGACCCAATCGAGCCTGCGCTCCTTGCAGGCACTATCCAAGCGCTCGCATCGCTCCGTCATCACTGCAACCGACCACCTTTCGAACCTCTCCATCCTTATCCCCTCTCTATACACACAATCGAAAGAGCTAGAAGATGCATTGCCGGTCTTAGAATCGGCCGCTACTCAATTTGCGACCAAATACGACAGGAACACCGAGAATGCCGTACTTGACAGGAGGAAAAGAGCAATGTTGTTGAGCAGAAACGTGGATAGAGTCAGCGATATTATGGAGCTACCGATTCTATTATCTACTGCGATCAGCTCCTCGTCAGCTGCAGTCACACAAGGTACTGGAGGCGCAGCTGCCTCTGGCTATGCTTCTGCTCTCGACTTGCATGCTCATGTCAAGCGTCTGAGGACACTATACCCAGACTCAGATCTAGTGGGGGATATATCACGACAAGCTGATGATGAAATTCAGAACCTCATCACTGTCCTAATCAGTGGTCTACAGAATCCTGCCCTCAAGCTTGCTGGAGCAATGCGAATGATTGGCTGGCTCAGACGTGTCGCTCCTGAACTCGCGGATGATACGTACAGCAGCGTTCAAGGTCAGACAAGAGGCAGATCTTTGGGCGCTGCCACAGGGGAAGGTTCATTGGGTGCACTCTTCCTAGTGTGTAGGCTGGGTACGCTACGGCGGACGCTTGAAGCATTAGATCCACTAAAAGACCTTGCGGATCAAGAAACAAGTCGCCGGTCAGAGAATAGTGCTGACCAAGAAGCCTGGATGGGAGGGACGCAGACCGAACGCTATTTGAAAAGATACGTTGAAGTATTCCGTGAGCAGAGCTTCGCCATCATTTCAATGTACAAAAGCATCTTTCCCTCAGCATTACCGATGCCCGGACTGGCTGGATCAGATATCACGTCGCCTGTCGGCACACCAACACAAACTGCGAGCCTCCCAGAGGATGCGACAACATCGTATTTCGAGGCTGACGACGACAAAACCCCATCAGCACTCGCGACTTTTGCACAGCATCTCGTCGACATGCTGTCTGAAACCTTACGCGCTTACATGCCGAATATATCAGAAAAGTCGTCACGGGACAGCTTGCTCACACAAGTGCTTTATTGCGCAGGCTCTCTCGGCAGACTGGGCGCAGACTTTGGCTTGATGCTCGCTCTCCTAGAAGATGAGCTGAATGAGGAAGGCGAAGACGGTGAGACCGTGCACATAGACGAGGATGAACATGAGTGGGTGCAAGTCATGAAAAAGCACAGAGTGCAGGCGAGTAGACTAGAAATTCTGGCGAGCGGTGTTGGATCTGGACGGAAGGCAAGTGCCAGTCTTGATTCTCGCAGACCTTCCGCCGTTACCGGGTAGAGAATGACAGATGACAGAAGGGCGCTCGCCTGCCCACCTCCCCAGTCTTGCATGGTGTTTGATCGAGCTTTGCCGTCTTTGCCGATCTGTTTGAGACTCATGAACAATCGTACCCCGTGATTTAGTGGACGTACAGCGATCGTCTTTACTGTTGCGGATGTCCGAGAGAGACCAAGAACATGTAGGCAAAGGATTAGAAGACTAATGCCTTGGCTACTCAGCGAGCCTGAGTCCCTCAACTTGGCAGTGTACTCAAGTAGTTGATGTTGATCAAGATTTCAAGAAGTGGCTGGTGTTTGCGGGTGGCTTGCAGGGGAGCCGCCGGCTGGCGTAACTCAATAGACGATCCGCGTCATGCTTGAGAGCCTTCCCTTTTTTTCTCCGACCTCAACCAACCAGCCCAAGTGCCGAGGACAATGCACAAGGATAATTCTCATGATTGAACAGCAGATTGCGCGTCTGTACCGTGCACTCGACACAAAATCGATATTCATTGGCCTTCGAAGCTCTGTAGCACACGTTTCATCGTCTGGAGATGACAATCATCTTATACAGGTGTGAGCCAGGAGAAGGTGGGTCAGTGAAGTCGAGATGTGCATGTCGGTCGTTTGTCTGCCGCGCGGCCATGGACGAGTGCATCTGTGGTATCGATATCATTGCAAGTCCGTCTCAAATACGCGGGATGTAGGAGAAGGTGACGCGGTCATTAAAGACGTGTGGCCAAGTTGTCTTGCTCCATAACTCGTCACCCAAGACCAGTCCGCCTAGCCGATCTGCCTGTTATGCTCAGCGCGCGCCTTCTATTGTTGATTTTCATTTGTATCTCGTCCAAACTTTGATTGTTTGCGCCAACTCGACTTGTCCAATATTCGAATTTAGGATTGGCTTTCTATTCCTGGTCTACAACCACAACACGCCCAATCACCATTGATATATACTCGCCTAGACTGTCATACAGTAAATCGAGCTGGCCCAACTACCCCACAATTCGCGATGAAAGGATCAAATGCTCTGGTTCTTGCCAGTATTATTCACACCTGCACACTGGCGTTCGATATAGCAGCGGAAGGATTCTTTGACCCTGATGATGGAGAGGCGTGGGAGCTGAACTATGGTTACTATCCATATCGGTCCTATCAAACCACCGACCTCATCTCACCACAATTCAGAAATATGGTCGATGCGCCTGAATGCCACGATGATCGATATGTATTCTTCACCCCTCGAGGATTTTCTATCTCAGCACCAGGACCTATGATTGTAGACAGCCACGGCGAACTCATCTGGGCACAGAGTACAGAAGGCCAGGCGTATGACCTCAAGGTGCAGGAATACAAAGGCGAACAGTATTTGACATATTGGCAAGGTGACGACAAGGTTCGAGGTCACGGCGCCGGCGACTTTTACATGGTATGCTTTATTCGACAACCAACGTCAACACAATCGCTGATGCCTCTAGCTCAATTCTGGCTATCAAGAAGTACACAAGATCTCAGCCGTCAATGGTCTGGCGGCCGATCTCCACGAACTCGTCATCACGCCTCAGGGCACAGCACTACTTACTGTCTACGAGGTCTACCCACACGACTTGAGCCAGCTCCGTAATTTCGAAGAATGGGAGGAAGACCCGCACTACATCTGGGACAGTCTGTTCCAAGAAATCGATATCGAAACCAACGAACTGCTATTCCAATGGCGCGCATCGGATCATTACTCTGTCGACGAGACCTTCAAGGCAATAGGAGGCGCAGGCACCCGGAATGAGCCTTTTGACTGGTATCACATCAACTCGGTGCAGAAAGATGAATTCGACAACTATCTGGTCTCTGCCCGCTACACTCACACCGTAACTTACATCAACGGCACTTCTGGCGACATTATCTGGATCCTAGGAGGCAAGCGCAACATGTTCAAGGACCTCGACAACGGCTTTGCCACCAACTTTGCCTGGCAACACGACGCTCGATTCCACTCGAAGACAGAATTTCCTGAACTCTTTAGTGAGGATATCGCACTCCACGGAAGCAGTAAAGAAATCGACGGTGTTACAAAGCAACTAGTCACTCTTTTCGATAACAGTGCGGAAGACGTTGAACACACTCTTGACTCATCTCGGGGGTTATTGCTCGAAGTCACATACCCTTCTGCTCATTTGCCATCAATCCAACACGACCTTACTAAACGTGATGACGTCCAAACTCAGGACGATAGGTACTTGGCAAAGGTTATTCAATCGTACGACCATCCACAGGGCCCTCTGTCGACCAGTCAAGGTTCGGTACAGGTGATACCATCTGAAGATGATAAGAAAGACTCCAAGGTGTTCGTCGGCTATGGATACAACGCGCTGTTCTCCGAGTACAGCGCAGATGGCACTCTTCTGTGCGATAATCATTTCGCGACCAACTACTCTTGGGGAACTGGCGATGTTCAATCTTATCGCTCTTTCAAGTTTCCCTGGATTGGACGCCCTGTCGACCCACCCACCGCAGTGCTTTCAACGGATGGCCAAATATACATCAGCTGGAACGGAGCCACTGAGGTCGGGGGTTATGTTCTTCAGCATACCCGCAAATTCCCTGCCTCCGAGAAAGCTTGGAAGAATGTCCTCCATATCGACAAATCCGGCTTCGAGACTGTCATTGACATCGAGGATGCAGAGCTACTTCGATACATCCGGATCAAGGCGGTCGATAAGAAGGGAGTGATGCTGGGCGTATCAAGAGAAATTGACATGGGCTGGAGTGCTGTTCTGACCAGCTCTGTGCCACGGCTGAACGTCGTTGACATCGCACCCATCAAGCTGTTCATGTTGATTTGCATCAATGTCGCCATCGTATTTGTCATGTACGAGCTCTGCAGGCGTCTCTATACATGGCGTCAGACCCTCAAATGGCGGCACAGGAGGGGCATTCGTCTACTCTCTGATGCCTAGAGTCGGGCTGCCGGATGTTTTTCTCTTTGTCTTATTGCATAGCGGTGCCAGCATGAGGTGCTTTCATCTGGGAGGTATTGGAGTTGGACTGGCGTATCATTTTCCATTCTTGGACCTTCTATAGCGAATACCCTTTTCTTTGTCGAATTGTTTAACGAATATATTTCATCACACATCAGCAGCCCATGGTACTTGAGATGCTGTGAAATGGAGGACGATGAGAGTGCCTGCTGATGTCTTCCCGAATGACCCGCCCGCTCGATCAAGGAGGCGGTAAACCAAGTTGTTGCATCCGTGCAACTATATCTGCCTTCGACCTGCAGTCGCCGTAGCCTTCGGGCATCGCCTCGTTCCAGCCTGCTTTCGCATAGCAACTATGACAGGTATAGCTTTCTGTTTTAGCCGACCTCCACCATAATATTGCACCGTCGCTACGTGAGGCTCCACAGCTCGCGCACGAATGCCGTGTTTTTTGTGCAAAAAGAATTGGGATATGTGATCTCCATGGGAGCTGTTCGCGAAACCAAGAGTAACGCCCAGCCCATTTCCACATGTTCTTCGTCCTATAGTATGGCTCGCTTGTCTTTCTGTATTCGGCATGTCTTAGTCGACTCGCTGTGAGATCCTTCTGGCGGAACTCTGGATCGTTCTTGTACCTGGTACGTTTATAGACTGAATGCCCGAGAAGCCTTCGTTGGTACCTTTCTGGGTCCGCCTTGAGCTTGGCATACTCGGCCTTGTTTGGTAGATGGTTGATACAAGAGGAAGAGAAGAGACGCAGAGAACGGATTGGCTGGACTGAGATTGTATGTCGACCAACCGCATTCCACAAGGTCAAAAGCATTGTTTTGGACATGGTCAGATGCTGACAAGATGAGTTGACTCAGATGCAACGACAGTTTAGTGATCAGTGACAGCGAGACTTCGTTATCACAGCTCTGCTACTTCAAAAAATCAGCTATGACGGATTCCACCATTTCCCATCAGAATCGTGTTTCGTACCAGAAAGTCTGCCCCTGACCAGGCTTTGTAGCGATTGTGCTTCTTGACGCTTCCAAAGTTCGCGATGGTGTTCTTGGTTCGCGTCCGCGCATAGCCAGAGTCAGAGACGAAAGCGGTAACTCAGCGCGAGAGAGCTTCGTGGACAAAATGCTTAGTCGGTGGCTTGCGACAAGCTGAATTTGGTTTTCTATCTTTGCAATATGGAGAATGGCCGGTTTACACCTCAGTAGACGTTTTTCATGTGAAGCCGACTCTCCAAACCTCTTTGTGTTGTCTTGATCAATAGTACATCTTGCATAATTGCGACTCGAGTGTTTGAACAGACACGAAGAGAAGGATTGCCTTTGATATATGGCCATACCAAGCCACGGCCCGCCAAATTAGCGACCAATCGTTCGAAGCCTCAGCTTTGACAGGGCTGACTTGTCAATCCAAGGGCGCGCCCTCGAGAAGAGTCACAGGCAACTAGGTACTCAACGGTAAGCAAAAGTCAATGATCTGACACCCATCTCTGTTTCGCTATTATCTGTCTGGTCGTACGCCCTATACTTTCCTCTTTCATGAATCTTGACATCCTGTGACCCTTTCCTTTTTTTTCCATTGTACGCCCTTCAACATGTCAATGTCGGCTTTGCAAGAAGAAGCCGAGCTTGGCGAGTTCTTCGACTTCCACAACGCCGTCTCGGATGGCGGTAGTATCCAAACTAGCGGTGCCATCGCTGATCCGGATCATCTTTCTCACAATGCAGAGAGGTTAGCTCATTGACAGGTTGCTCATCTATAAACCTCTAACACCAAGCTTAGCGATCTCTACAACAAGACAAATCTCCCGGACTTTGGCAATGAGGAACTTGAGGCAGCAGAATACAGCAACTTCTCAAAATGGATCCCTCGATTCATCCAACCTGACCACCAATGTACTTATTGTTATGAGAACAAGCTTGCCTGCTTTCTGAGTTATGGAAAGGTCACTTGTACTGCTTGTGTGAGTACTTTGCTGCCGTTTCCCATACACGTTGTTGCTGACGCTTTGCTTCAAGGATACTCTCTTCAGACCATGTAGCTTCGTTAAGCCTCATGCTCACAATGCAGATGGGGTCCCCGAGGCAGAAACGTCAAGAGGTCTCATCGATACCCTGCATCCTATAGGAGAGGACTCGTGTCAAGAACAGGGGAAGTTGACTGGTGTCCGACCACTCAAATCCATGCCAGACAAGAAGTCTAACAGTCGATTCTCAAAGACTGCTGTCAAGGTTTTGAGAAACTGGTTGGATGAGCATCCAGCCAACCCCTACCCCACCGAGGAGGAGAAAGAATTACTGGGTCGCACGACTGGACTCCGACTTGCCCAAATCAACACGTGGCTTGCCAACGCTCGACGCAGAGGCAAAGTTGGTGCCAAAAACAAGGCTACCATGGACGGCCTGTCGCACTCAACCACCACTTCGCTACCACCCACAGCCGCCATTGGTATTCCTGGCGCCAGAGAGATCGAGATCAATAAGTGGTCTGACATGAACCCTCTGGAGCGATGGAAGCATTCGCCTCCCCAGAACGAACCTGCTCCCTTCAACGCTATTGCCGACGCTTTGGACAGAAGAGATTTGCCCGATTATGCAGCCGAGGAATCAAGCTCGCCATCGACCTTTGGTTGGCAAGGTCTTGAATCGAGTCAGGATGACTCGTCATTCTCTCACAACAGAGCAGGATCCGTGACATCCCAGGAGAAGTCTACATCTAACTCTGCTGCATCGTCTGCAGCATGGTCAGGCTCGCGCGAATCGTGGGGATCAGGATCATTCCACTCGTTTGGAAGCAGTCTCAACGGTAGAAAAGAACGAAGGCGTCGCCGAAAGATGCCTGGACCTGCTCTAAAGAAGCCTTCGAACGACAAAAACGCGAAGAAAGACAGAATTTTCCAGTGCACATTCTGCACGGATACCTTCACAACAAAGTACGACTGGCAAAGGCACGAGAAAACACTGCACTTGTCGTTAGAAAAGTACATATGCTGCCCGCTAGGACCTGAGACTTTGGATACCGCGACGGGCCGTACGGTGTGCTCTTATTGCCACGAACCAGAGCCAACGAAAGATCATATCGAGTCGCACAATCACCGACAATGCCTAGATAAGGGATTCGCAGGAAGAACGTTCTACCGCAAAGATCATCTGCGGCAACATCTACGCCTTGTACACGAGATGAAGCTTCTGCCTCATATGGAAGATTGGAAGACAACTCTAACAAACATCAACAGCAGATGTGGCTTTTGTGACAAGAGATTCAGCATATGGTCGGAGCGCAATGATCATTTGGCTGCACACTTTAAGGATGGAGCTAAGATGAGTGACTGGAAAGGCTGTCGAGGCTTCGATCCAGCCATCGCTGCTCTTGTCAACAGTGCCATGCCGCCCTATCTGATCGGTCTTGAAGGTAGCTCAGTCAATCCTTACTCTGCTACATCGCCTATGAGGTGTATGACCCTTCAAACACACCTCGACGCTGGAGGCGCGCCAACAACATGCTGGGAGATCTTGACGGTACGGCTCGGTAAATTCGCGAAAGAGCAGACGGACAAAGGCATCATCTTGACTGATGAAATGCTCCAAAAACAAGCACGACGAATTCTATACGACTCAGATGATGCTTGGGACAACACTGCGGCTGATAGTCCTGAATGGCTCGACTTGTTCAAAAGAGCCCATGCGCTAGACTTCATTCCAACTGAGGTCTCAGGAATAGGCAAGAATATCCCTGAAGACCTCGAACTCTACACAGATCTGGGTATGAGGGTCCCCTTCAGCGTCCAAGTAGCACGAGGCTTGTCACTTGACTACTCACCAGCTGGTTTACCAGTGATAGGAGGATATCCGGAGCTTTCCGATGCGATGATTCCACAAGAACGAGCAACATTGATCGAGGGCTTGGGTACGGGACAAGGTGTTGGCATCGCTTCCGCTTCTGGCAGATCATCTTTGTCGCAGCCCTCAGCACAGCACGGCTCTAACTTTGCCACACCTGCGACATATCACAGCCAGGGTTCGACCCCTTTGCAACTCGATACACCACAAGATATGAGCTCGAACAACTATCTCGATGCAGATATCGATGCCATTCTTGCAGAAGCAGGCTTCCAAGCGCCTCCTCAGCCCAACGCAGGCAACCTTGCCCGACAACACAACGCAGAATTGGCCGAAAAGCACGGTTTAAGCTCTTCCTTGACACCAGAAAAGGCCCAAGAGCAACTTGCGGAGCTGAACGCAGCTATGGCTGTACTTACTGAGCAGGCCGTATCATATGATATGCCGCTCTCTGGCCAGTCTTCGAGCACAATGGACTACACGAACATGAGCATGGAAGCAGAACTTTCGGAATTTATTAGTTCGACAACCACATCGAACAACGACAATTTGTTTGCAACGGCCTGGGGAAGTAAGAATCAGTTTGGAAATCATAATTCTTTCACGACTGCAGGAGAAGAAGCTGGGATGATGGTGACGGACATGACGATGCAAGATTTGGATATGAATGATTTGCAGTTTGGGGATATGGATTTTGGTCTGGGCTTCCAGTAAGAAATAGTTAAAAGATAATATCATTGTTTCGGGTCCCTTCCAACATCATCCCACGCAGGATTTCTTGGCATACGTATTGTCCAACGGATAATCATTAGATGGCATCTTTGTCATTTTCTCTCGCGACGTAGAAACAAGAACATCAAGAAGCTTGATTGATATGTCTCTCTTTGCATTATGCTGCACAGCAGATCTCCCACTGGAGGTGAATGTCGTCCCAAACGTACCTAAGTGTGCAGCACTGATCCATACCGAAACCAGAGAATCAACTACTTCCTCGAGCAAACATACCAGAACAGCTCTAAGATGGATTGTCAACCAAGTCTCCACCTCATCTCATCCCAAAAAGCTCTCACTCTCACCACACAACCCACCGCAACAACTCCCCCAATACCCTCATTTGCATCCCCCTTCCTAGACAATTCCCCCGCAGATATGGCAGAAATACTCCGTTCACTATCACCCAAAACTGTAGATCCAAATCTCTTTGCCATTCTGGATGAGCAATCACTTGATGACGACTCTGGTCTTATCGTTCAGGTGAAGGGTGGTGAAGTGGGTTGTGTGCGTGTGCATTTCGATACGATTAATGCGGAGTTGATCAGGATACAGATAATCACGTTTGATATCAAGGAGACTAAAGCACTTGTGGGCGAGAATGGGGTGTTTAGGACTAAGCCACCCGAAGAGAGCAAAAAGGGCGGAGTCGCGGTGAGGAAGAAGTTGGGTGGTTAGGTATTGATATCCGATGATGATCGATTTGGCTTTTCCTGATTGAGAGATTCGAAATCGTGATACAAGTCTTCCTCATGAGGCAGTTTAAACATGAGTGATTGCTCGCCACGTCCAAATCTCACTGTAGTTTCTCAACTTCATGATGCTGAGTCTCGACACCATTCATACCACTTCGCTTCCCAATCGCAACATCTTGCTCCTCTACCTTATGCACCTCTTCGTTCTCCCTTTCGATGTACTTCAATGGTCTTGTGCTAGATATCGCGTCTTTGTCTCTGAAGACCAACAGACTAGGATCAGATCTGAAGTATGCATCTAGGTCTTCAAGAGTCCGCGAACTGGTCTCAGGATAACAGAGGTAGATGATAGGCAAGAAGAGGGCATTCGTTGCCACCCAGATTGGCCAGAACTTCCATCCTAAATTCTGAAATCCGATTGGCGTTATCTCGACGATGACGAAGTTTGTGATCCAGTTCGTGGCGGTGGCTACTGCAGCACCTTTGGTACGCATTGGTAGACTGTTGATTTCTACAAGGGTCAGTTCATGACTTGCATTAGAAGCAGATATCGATTCGTAACTTACCAGCCGGATAGAGCCAGGGTACTCCGAGCATACCCACGGCAAACGCGATATTGTAGAAAAAGAAAAAGAAAATCGCGGCTTTCGCACATTCAGTACTGCCATTGGCTATGGCATACTTGAGAAGGATGGAGATGCAGAGAAAGGCAATCATCTGCAAGAAGGTAGATATCATCATCAGCGATCTGCGGCCGAGACGTTCGACGAAAAGTACCGCAACACCCGCGAATAAGAAGTATGAGACCGCGTTACAAGCGGACAGCAAGCGAGCCATAGAGTTACTCAGTCCGACGTATGTAATCATGATTGTAGGCGTGTAGTAAGACATAATGTTAATGCCACCAAACTGCTGCATGAACTGGGTGCCGGCTCCAAGAAGTAGGCGACGAACATTTTTGGTGCCATCTTGAGTACGGCCGCGAAGAAGGTCACCCCACTTGATTGCATGCTCTCGTTCGTACTCGACACCGTACGAGATCTCTTGGTACTGTGCAATGACATAAGCGTGGTCGATAGGCTTGTCGTCGAGGTCAGCCAGGATTTGGACGGCCTCTTTTTCTTGGTCATGAGCGATGAGCCAGCGAGGCGATTCGGGCAGCCAGGGAACGGTGACAAACAGAACAAAGATGAAGAGGAACTGCAAGGCTAAGGGTAGTCTCCATTGGACCGAGCCAGGTACGAAACTCAGACCATAGTTGATCCAATTTACTACCATGAAGCCTCCGACGTTGGTCATCATTTCTAGGATGACGAGCTTTCCTCTAAGCTTTGCAGGAGCTGTCTCGGTCTGCCAGATTGGTGCTGTTGCGGTGTTGATGCCGTTGCCTATCCCGAGAATCACACGTCCCACGAACATTTGCGCGAGACTGAAGGAGCTGGTCTTCAGGATCACCCCAACGGACATAATCACAGTACCTAGTATGATAGCCTTCTTTCGTCCTAGTCTTTCGCCGATGGTGAAGGCAACAATCGCACCGATGAAGCAGCCCACATCGTATATGGCAGCGAGGGTTGATAGAACCTTGGTCCGAGAGGGTCCGACGAGATCGTGCAATTGGAGGAAGTTCTCGCTGACGACAACTCCAGAGAAGACTCCCTAGCACAATAAAATGGTTAGCTACTCAACTTGATACAGAAAGTCAAGAACTTTTGTTCACCTGGTCATAACCAAAGAGAGTCATGTCTGTCGCGCAAGCAACAGTGATCCAAAACACTAGCCATCCTCCCTTGAGGCCAAAGTACCTCTCCTTGGGCGAGAGCAACATGGTATACGCGTCTGAGATGCAGTAATAGATAGCCGGCAGTATGGCAGGTGCAAATCGAGGCACGCTGCTGTTCCCATGGCCGGAAGGAACCTTTCTTATACTTGACTCTGTAACCCCGGCCACTTCTCGAGGATGATCCGGCGGAATCATCGACGAGTCAACCTACATACCTTGTCGCAATTCTGCCTAAAATGAATTGGCAGGGTAAAGTGACTCTGACCCCACGAGAGGTAACCCGCTGAGAAAGCCGTTGTATCATGGTATAGCACTTCGATACGGTCGGATGACAGTCTTTTTTCCAATCCATCAGAGTCCACTCACTTACCTGCCTGTATGTTCGCGAACAGGTCAACCACAACTCATAAGTGTCCGCCATCTCTTACATGCTTTCCACGGTTGAAACAACACGAATAGCCCCACCTGGTACTACACAACTCGACATGGCATGCGTGCGGAGAGAACAGCCGGATCTGCTTACTGCAGCTTTCGCGGAAAATGGTCATGTGGACTGATCCTACGAGTGCAGCTCTTGGCGACGGTGACACAGCATCCTTACCAGGCTCGCCGAATTTGTGCCTTCACGAGACGCGATTGTTTCGCGTGAGATGCTGCAGAAGATGCTTGGCGACTTGTCTGACAGCAATTCCCGCAAAGAGCTCGACTTGGGCGGCGATGTATCGCGTCTGGTGTGGTCACAAAGACATAGTCATGGAAATGACCACAATGTCGAATGGTCAACCGTGCTGATTGTTGTGAGAATCTGGCTGAAAGTTTGACGCGAAGATTGCCGAAGATCTGGCAAAACTGCGGGCAAACTTTGTCGCTGTGCAATTCAATGTTCAACCACCCAACTTCCACTTCCGCTTCTCAAGCATTCATAAAATATTCTGAAAGCATCAGCCAACTCTCTGTGCTGGATGCTGCATTGACAGCTAACTCTCGCTATGTGACTGCCATTGTACTCGCGAGCTGGACAACTTTCCGGCTCACAATGATACTCCCATGGAGAAAAGCTCTATGATCAAAAATCGGCTTCGATCTTTGTAGAGGGCTAAAGCCAGACTCTTGTCGGCGACCTGGCAGTACATCTATAGTAACCCATAGAACTGTGTGGTATGTCTGATTCAGCAGAATCATGCGAATGGTAGCTTGGTGAGGCTTTCGCAATGGACACGGTTTGTTCTGAAAACATTCTGAGTCGCGACAAGTGGTTTCCTACAGAAAGTTCTCGGAGACGACTCAGAGGTACATTTCCGTCACTTTCCATACATGTCATGTCTGTTTGAGACGACAAACGACAAACAGATATCTTGGCATTCACTTGCTAAACCACAGACACCAGATAAAGTCATCACAGACACATCGCTCCTTCCTTTTCCTCGCGCGTTCGGCAAGATGCTTACCTCAACGTATGTCGACACCAAGTCCTTCTCTTACCCCATCGGTAGTACGCCGGCCGGCGATCTGCTACGTGATCTCCGTCCTGGCGAAGAGCCTGTTGAGATCCTCACACTTGGCTGCGGCGATGTTCGAAACATCCTGTTTACCCTCTGGTCTCAACAACACAACACATGCAAACTCAACTTTACCGCATGCGATCTGGATCCTGCTGTTCTAGGTAAGCATGCTTCTATTGCCACAATCTTCAAACTTTCGCTTTGGAAAGCCACGGCGCTTTTGAACAGACCGCTTTGGCTTTCGACGACTCAACTGCTCGAATTCAATCAGATCGTGTCCAGACACTGACCTTGTTCATAGCCCGCAATGTGTTCCTTCTTACAGCTATCACTCAACATCCCTCTTCCGAAGAGATCGAACGCCTGTGGAGAACATACTACCACTTCCACATTACAAGCACCGACCTCGCATTCGTCCAGAAGCATTGCAACAAGCTCCTGGGAGTATCGGAGAGCATATCTACATGGAACAGCTCGCGTTTCGGATCGTTTCTCAAGTTCTCTAGCGAGTCTTGTTTGGCCGAAGTGCGTCGCATGTGGTCCTTGTATGTCCAGACAAGAGCCAAGCAGGAAGATGTGGGAATCAAACGCGCCATCAAGTCCATGCACGAGCACAACGTCACCAGAGATGGTGAGAAGAGTTTAGTAATCCACGGCGTGCGCTCTGCCGGAGCTCACGGCACCTCTGCAGCCTCTTCCATGAACGAAACATACCACAACTTCTGGGAGTCGGGTGTTGTAGCAGGCAACGATCAAGACCTCGCTATGCTTAATCGAGATGACGGCGGTAGAACCAATCCGCTGATGGTTGTCTCATCACTGGGCTCGTTCAACGTGCACTATGACCTCGATCCCCTCATGAGCTTCCATCTGGCAGAGGCTTTTGATCTCCCCCAGACAACGGAACAGATCAGAGATTCACTCGTACACCTGGCAAAATCCCAATTCTCTGGATGGTGTCGTGAGTTTGCCTCCTCTGTCGCATCGAGCTCGGTCAATATCATGCACCATTGTGGAGATGCTGTCAACTTTTCACATGCCTTGCAAGCCATTCAAGGCTCCGCTATACTTGCTTCGTTTACCTACTTCTACACTAAGCCATGGAGTTCCGTTTCGCTCGACCTGCCTTCAGATATGACCACCACATTTGACGTTATTGACAAGTCGAACGTCATGGATCACGTCGGTCTCTTAAACCTTCTGTCTGCCATCATGCCTCTGTTGTCGAGACGCCGTAGCTCGGTCTTGTACACGGAAAGTCTTCTCCAAGGCGCAAAAGAATCAGAAAAGCTGTTGGAGACTTTGCTACATTCGAATGTCACGATGTCATCTCTACTTTTTGGCGTCGCTCCCGTCGGCCACCTTTTAGGAACGATGACAGACTCTACACACGTTGAGCGACTACTCGACCTGTCTATTCGTTCGGCAAGAGGTTGTCAGAAGCATTACCGCATGCGCATCCCATGGAAGCGTGCTTCCCATGGTGATGGCACGGTCCCAACCGTCGAGTCTTCACCATATCGCCTTAATATGGATCCATATGAACTCGCCTCTCTCTTCATGCAAACATATCTTGCCATGTTTCGTGAATCAGAGGACCTCACGATCATGAAGCAAGTTACTGAACGGAAGTGGGCTCACCCTCTGGTTGGTGATCTCGGTTTCTACTCTCGACTCTCGCTTGTTGCTCTTGTCGCCTCAGCCAAACACCACATATCCACGGACTGGCTCGAATGTGTTGACGCTCTCCTCCGACTGATTAAGAGTGACAAGTCCTTGATGGTGGGTTCGAACAGTCTGCAAGAACTCTACATGCATCTTCATCTGTCTGGTCTTTGGCATGCCCCCATGCTTGGAGGCGATCCAAGAGAGCAGAAATCATACTATGGCGGACCTCGCCCTGCAGGCGAACTTGGGCTACTTGGACAGCAATCCTTGCCTTCGACTGTTCATGTTGCTCTGGTCGTTCCCAGAAGCAAGCTCAACGTTTTCAAAGACCGACATCATGACAGGTTTGAGAATCCGGGCTTACATCTCAGTATGCGTACTCGCGCTATTGACAATTGTTTCTATGCTATCGACGCCTTCTTTGGTCAATTCAAGTCGGACGCTATCGATGCAGCCGAAGTTGTGGAAGACGCCTCTGGATGGTCAGGCACTTCTGACATGATCGTTACCTGCAGAGTTCCTACCTGGGGACTGCTAGTCGGACGTCGCCAAGATTTTCACGTTGAACTTGCTGTGAACATGGGACCGGCCGGTCACAGCTACGTTTCGGACCTTGGGATCCGTATGACAGTCTTCAGTGCTACTCTTGATAGCAAAGATGTTAGAATCTTGGCCCAAGCACCCTGTACAAAGCCCAGGCCAGTCATTGATATCGAGCATCCCAGCATCACAGAACCGACTGGACCTACCTCTGCCACCGTATCTCTCAACTGCGATGGTACTGTGGCATCTATCGGAGTCACTGAGAACTTCGCTCCAGACTCCGACATGGGCTCTGCTCTGATGAATGGTGATACGGTCAAGGTTTTGCAGATCTCGCCGTGCGTTCTTACTGTCTCAATTGGGGATCAGAAGAACACAAGCAAATTCATCTTCCCCTTTCCAATTGATGGAGTTGCTTGTAAGATGAGAATTGCGCGTAAGTCTTCCTGGATTGAGGTCAGGGCTCCCACATCCAACGCCCTCCAGTTTGGTGGCTTCAAACTTGATCCTTTTCCTGTCATCAACCAGGATACAAGCCCACTGGCATGGAGCATAGGCCGTGTTGATCCTGATCTCCAGCCGCTGGTCAAGCTATCCGTTCCAGATCCTATGTTCCTGGGGCTGGTGTGCTGTATGCCGCTGAGCAAAGGTGACTTGGCACAGGTCAGAGCAAATCTGGGTCCCGGTTCTGTGCCACCTATGATTCAGCTGAAGGAAGTGATTGCTCAATTGTTCTCCACATTTGCTAAATCACACATGAATGCCCCCGATGGACCGGTCCGGATGCTCATTATAAGGCACAGCGAAGCACACCAAATTCACATTGTCGCTAAGGGTCTTCGCCATGATCGGGACACGGGTTCGATCTTCTTGGACGGCTTCTTCATACCCGTTACCGCAGAGTTCGACAAGCACATGGCCGTCAGCAGGACGAAGCAGAAGTGCATAGGGATGGATGCCAGTAAGGAAGACATTAAACTTTGGCAACATCTTCTCCCCGCTCTCGTCGAACGCTGCCGCTCATGGGAGCATACTCCAGATTGCAAATACAAGATCAACTCCGTGAACTCCTCTCTCTGCGACTGTGGTTTGGGAAGAGATGCGGAACAGATGCCCAGTGGCTATGAAGACGTCGCTCGTTTCGCCACTCGCATCGCTCTTCCCTTGATCTCCGCGGTCCCATACGTTGAATCTGTGGTCGACGAGAAGATGGTCTCTCAGATGGCTGCCCACGTTGCTACACTTGACCTAGACCAGAAGGAGGAGACGTCTAACCTCGCAGTTTGTGATCACTGTGGCAGCGATAAGCTTAGCCTCAAGGCTTGCTCCCGTTGTGAAAAGGTCAAGTACTGCAATCATGCTTGTCAGAAGGCTGCGTGGAAGACCCACAAGAAGGTTTGCAAGCGTTAGTGATTCGAAAAACTTGTTGCAACAGCTTGGCATATGGGTGGATCAGACTTGGATGGGGAACTTCAGAAGCCGTTGCACAGGGAGAGCGGAAAGAGAAGATTGCGAGTGTGGGCCTCTAGGATGTAAGATATGAGAAGTAAGAGGGCGAAGAATCAGATTAGATAGGGCAATGTCACAATCTGCTTCATTTTGTTTCCTGGTACTTACTCCCACCGCGACTTCTGCGATTTTGATCTGTTATCTGCGATCTGCACTCTCAACAAGTCCAGAACTTACTTGTCGTGTGGTTCAGAGTTCTATTGTCCACTTACCCTCATATCTCGACTCTACTAATTGGCTATTGTACCGGGATAGAAGTGTTGAAGAAGAGATGGGTCTGTGTGAGAAGTAGATTGCTCCAGCTAATAAACACAAGCAAAGGGTGTTTTTCTCTCAAGGCTCACGGTTTTGAGGAATTCTGGGATAGCATATCTGCCAACGCTTTACGGTGGGATGTTATAGTTCACCGTGCAAGCTGTTTTTAGTATATAATGTTGGCAATTGACTGGACATATAAAGGTGTGTTCCTATAAAAGCTATGTTGACTTGAAAACATACTTACAAGAATGATATCAACGAGCTATTGATTTCGGATTCTGCGATGCCTTGCGTACGTGATTGCTGAGACGGGTATAAGTTGGGTTAGAAATATGCAGTTGTGTCGAGTAATATCCATTCACTCCTCATGACTTCGTGTGCGGTGATCGTTCATCTTCGCAACCTCGTGCTCCGATCTGACAATCAGCTCTCGTTATCCGAAGGCGGTGCACTCAAGGACGAAGCATCACTCTGCTCGGCATCATCATCTTTCTTCGACTTCTTGCCTTTCTTGGCCGGAGCAGCTTTGCCAAAGTTGAGCTTGGTCTGTTTGGCCTTTGCCTTGTCTTCCTTGTCCTTGACCTTGGTGGTCTTCTTTTCGACTTGCTCAGCAATTCTGTCTCTCTCAACCTTGCCCATCTTCTGCAGTTTATCTTCCAACTCTTTGAACTCTTCGCCGTCGACATCCATACCCACCAGACTTTCTAGAAGCTTGATTTCTCGGGCCCAGATGTTTTTGTCTTCCATATCTTTGTTCTTAGCATCTTTTTGGAGATTACCATTTTCGTCGCGGACTTCGATAGGTGTTTCGAGGACCATGGGGAGGCCGATGACGCGCTCGTCGTTCATGATTGCGTGGAAGCCTCGTAGACCTAGGAAGCCGGTGCCGATGTTTGCGTGTAGATCTCTGTGGCTTGAGAAGGGAGCTTTGCTGTCATTTAGATGCAGGGCACGTAGATACTTCATGCCGACTGTTTTGTCAAAGTCAGATAGAGTCGACTCGACTGTCTCGGGTGTACGCAGGTCGTAGCCACCGGCAAAAGCATGGCAGGTATCTAGACAGACGCCAACGCGAGACTTATCGTCGATCAGGTTGATGACATCGCGCAAGTCTTCGAAGGTGGAACCAATGACGTTTCCACCTGCGGCCATGTTTTCGAGTAGTGTGATGACTTTTGAAGTTTCCTTGTGTGCGCGATTGAGGTTACCTGCCAAGTGGGCAATGGCAGCATCACGATCTCCACCGACGCTGTTGCCAGGGTGGAAGTTGTAAAGCGAGATACCTAGCTTCTCACAACGCTTGAGATCATCGAGGAAGGAGTCATAGGCTTGTTTGGTACGCTCGGGATCGGTGTGTGCTAGGTTCACAAGGTATGAGCCGTGTGGAACGACGTGTGAATTTTGGTCAAAGTCGTGCTTGTCGCAATGGGCATGGAAGTTGATGGAGTGAGTTTCGTCGAGTGGAGGGTTTGCCCATTTCCGCTGAGACTTGAGGAATAGAGCAAAGGCATTTGCGCCGATGTGGACGGCGTTCTGGACGGCATTGGGAACACCACCGGCGGCTGAAACGTGGGCACCGATGAAGAGCTTGTGGCCGATTGTACGTGCTGCCAGGGGCATTGCTTCTGCTTCCTTTTCTTCTTTGGTCTTGCGCTTCTTCACAACCTTGGGCTTTGTTTCTGGCTCCTCTATGTCTTCGACAGGCTTTGTGGACTTGGTGGCTTTCTTTTGTGGTGGGGAGATAGATTGATCGACCTTGACTGCTTTGCTTTGGCGACCTCTCTTGGCAGGGGCAGGTTTCTCTTCTGGCTCGTCCTCGTCCTCGTCCTCATCCAATTCGTGGTAGACTGGTTGCTTGAGCTGGCGCTTGCGTTTGGTTCCTGTAGTTTCGTTGGCAGCGGATTGGGTGGTGATGGGTTCGGAGGCGACTGATGCTGCAGACGAAAGAGCAGACGATTCTTCGTTGATGGTGGGCTTAGCTCTCGATGGGCGAGGCATGTTGTTGGTGAATCGAGTTGTGATGTCGAGGTGATGGCCAGTTCGGCAGCTTGGGCAGGTACGAATACGCAAACAATCGAGACCCTGACGACGGGCTTATCGATAAGCTTTTGGGTCGCGGCTTCCAAAAATTCGCTCCTTCGGCCGCCTCTCCGCATCTTCTCTATACCAGAACACAGCAAGTCAACATGCCCAAATCAGCGAGAAAGAACAACGGCAGCGGTGTGTCCAAGAGCGACCCCTACTCGGGCGCTGCCTCGCGCAAAAAGGGCCATTCCGCCAACAACGTCTTCAAATTCAACACGGATCTCGGTCAGCACATTCTCAAAAACCCTGGTGTCGCTCAGGCTATTGTCGACAAGGCCGACCTGAAGCAGTCCGACGTATGTTGACATCTGACTCTCTGCTGCGACACACCATCTCTAACACGCACCCAGATTGTCCTCGAAGTCGGACCCGGAACCGGTAACCTGACGACCAAGATCCTGGAAAAGGCCAAAAAAGTCATCGCCTGCGAAGCCGATCCCCGAATGGCTGCCGAAATCACAAAGCGTTTCCAAGGCACCCCTGCCCAAAAGAGACTCGAGATTATCCTCGGAGATGTGCTCAAGCACCCACAACTGCCCTACTTTGACGTCTGCATCTCGAACACGCCCTACCAAATTTCCTCGCCCTTGACCTTCAGACTCTTGGCTCTAAGTCCCGCTCCTCGCTCCTGCGTACTCATGTTCCAGCGCGAATTCGCCATGCGTCTGTTTGCTCAACCTGGAACAAAACTTTACTCGAGATTGTCCGTCAATGCTCAGATGTGGGCCAAGATCAGCCATGTCATGAAGGTCGGCAAGAACAACTTCAACCCTCCTCCTCAAGTCGAGAGTGATGTAGTCAAGATTGTGCCAAAGGTCCCGCGCCCGCAAATCAGCTACGATGAGTGGGACGGTCTGTTGCGCATTTGCTTTGTCCGTAAGAACCGTACATTGCGCAGTGGTTTCTTGGGTACCACTAGTGTCATGGAGATGCTCGAGTCGAACTACCGCACCTACTGTGCCCAGAACAACATTGTTCTCGACGATGGCCCGCTCGACCCTGCAGATGCTGCTATGGACACCGACATGGCTGCAGACGATCAGGACGACGACATAGAAGCCATCATGGATGTTGACGACGAGGACGATATTCCCGACTTCTTCAGGGAAGAGGCAGACAAGAAGGCAAGGAAGCTCGCAGGCAACCCCAACCGCAAGAAGAAGGGTAAGGTTTCCGAGCTGGTGCGCCAGAAGGTGACCAAGGTGCTGATCGAGACCACCGAGCTCTGCGAGAAGCGTGCCAGAATGTGTGACGAGGGTGACTTCTTGAAGTTGCTGTACGCCTTTAACCAGGAGGGCATTCATTTCAGTTGATCTATGAAGATTCGCAAAAAGCATATCGGGAGGACAAGCATGGCGTATCAGGAGTTTGAGGAGGTTGATATTTCGATTTATAGCAAGAGATACCCGACAAGACGAAACAAGACAAATCTACAAATATCTTGCATTCCACCACTTAGCACTCGTTTTCCTTCCATTCTTGAATATGATCGATGATCCATGTGATTCCTAACCCTCAAAACGCCACGCTGAATAAATGCAAAAGTACCACAAGACTGATGATAGACCGACTCAAAGCAAGTCAAAGTCATCCAGCTTATCACGGTACCTGTGAATAGTCCTCTTAATCTTTGACGAATCCACCCACGTCACAAAGTCCTCCATATTCCTCGTCACCAAAAACGCAGGATCAGTCACCACCTCCGTGCCCACTCTCACCTGCCCACCCTCAATAAACGTCGTTGCAGCCTTGAGATCAGGAGCCATCTGCAGTCTAGTCAAAATCACATTTAGACGTCTGCGTGCAAAAGCAGACACGGTGACTTTGTTTTCGACGGCGGAGAGTTTTGAGCGTTCGCTGAGGATGGCCATGTCGTAGAGTTTATCCAGCAGTTTTTTTTCGGTGGCTAGGCGGTAGGGGTTTTCGGGTGCGAGGAGGGTGAGGCGGTGGGCAAGTTGGCGGAGTTGGCCGCAGAGGCGGTTGTAGGAGGTGTAGTCTTCGGGTTTTTGGATCATGTACTGTGTTGCTGCTGTGTTAGTGATATGTCGCTTCTGCTTTGGATAGAGGAAGGGAGGAACATACGCGGCGGACTACATCGTTTTGGCGGATGGAGCCTTGTTTCGAGTCGGCTTTGAAAAAGTCGACTTTGCGCAGGAGCTTGTGCTCGTGGTGTTTGAGTTGCCTGACCATGATGGGCGATGTGAATGTGTGCTTTACGAATGCGATTCAAAGGCGCCTTCGGTCTGTAAAGATTCAGTTGCTTGTTCGCTAGGGCTGAGATAATTTCTGCCGACCTTGAATGTCTGCGGGCCGAAGGCGGTCATCGGATCGGGCCGCGGCACCTCCGAGTCACCAAACGAGTCATCGCTAGCCATGCGCTTTATCTTTTTTGTTTCTCGACTCATAGCTGTCTTTCTGATAACCAATACACAAAGATGCCGACAGTACACCTCTTAGACTACGTTGCTGGCAACATCCGATCATTGGTCAATGCCATTGAGAAGGTCGGCTACACTGTCGAATGGATAAAGTCGCCTGAAGATGTGCCAAACGCAGAGGTACAACAGCCCCTCACCCACCCCCACCAACCCAAAAAGACAAACTGATAGGAAACTGACAGGCTACCTAGAAACTCATTCTCCCTGGTGTAGGCCACTTTGGCCACTGCCTCACTCAATTCAACAACTCTGGCTATGTCGAGCCCATCAAGAAGCACATTGCCGCCGGTAAACCCTTCATGGGCGTCTGTGTCGGTCTACAAGCTCTCTTCGAAGGCTCAGAGGAAAACTCCGAAGTCCCTGGTTTGGGAGTGATTCCCGGCCGTCTACAGCGATTCGACGACTCGGACAAGAGTGTACCTCACATTGGTTGGAACTCAGCAAACACCGCTTCCGAACACGGCCTCGATGCCAACCAGAGCCTCTACGGCATGCGTCCCGACAGCAAATACTACTACGTCCACTCCTACGCCATGATGTACGAACCGGGCGTCCTCGAAAAGGCCGGCTGGTCCGTCGCAACCGCCCGCTACGGAACCCAAGAATTCGTCGGCGCAGTCGCAAAAGACAACGTCCTAGTTACCCAATTCCACCCTGAAAAATCCGGTGCAGCAGGCCTTCGCGTCCTCAAAGCTTTCCTCAATGGCAACCGCCTCACCACTCTCCCCACCACTCCTTCAGCACAAGCAACAAAAGAAGGCCTCACCCGCCGCATAATCGCCTGCCTCGACGTCCGCACAAACGACCAAGGCGACCTCGTAGTAACAAAAGGCGACCAATACGACGTCCGCGAAAAAGAAGACGGCGCCCCCGTCCGCAACCTCGGAAAACCAGTCTCCATGGCTGAAAAATACTACCACCAAGGCGCCGATGAAGTTACTTTCCTCAACATTACCTCTTTCCGCGAAACCCCACTCAAAGACCAACCTATGCTGGAAATCTTGCGTCAAGCTTCGTCTACAGTATTCGTACCACTTACAATCGGCGGCGGCATCCGCGACACCAAAGATCCAGAAACGAACACCGTGGTGCCAGCGCTGGAAGTAGCATCTCTGTACTTCAAGTCCGGCGCTGATAAAGTAAGCATTGGCTCCGATGCCGTAACAGCAGCAGAAGAATACTACGCAAACAACAAGACCCTCAGCGGCACCACCGCCATAGAAACAATTTCAAAAGCCTATGGTGTACAAGCCGTTGTCGTCTCCGTCGACCCGCGAAGAATTTACGTCAAAGATCCCAAGGAAACTTCTCACTCTACACTCAAAACACCTTATCCCGGTCCTGCAGGAGAGGAATATTGCTGGTATGCATGTACCATCCACGGCGGCCGCACAACCTCCGACTTGGATGTCATTCAACTCTGCACAGCAGTCCAAGCAATGGGTGCTGGAGAAATTCTCCTCAACTGTATCGACAAAGATGGCACAAACTCTGGCTTTGATTTGGAGTTGATTCGTTCAGTCAAGAATGCGATTAAGATTCCGGTTATTGCGAGTTCGGGAGCGGGTAATCCTGGTCATTTTAAGCAGGTGTTTGATGAGACTACTGTGGACGCGGCATTGGGGGCTGGTATGTTCCATCGTGGTGAGTATACGGTTAGACAGGTCAAGGAGGTTTTGGAGGAGGAGGGTCTGTTGGTTAGACGCTTCGAGGATGACATTTGAAGACCTGTTCCTTTTGTCCTTTTCTCTTCTACGTCACAAACTAAAGAGCCACTCGGGCGACGAATATACACGAATGGAAGTTTTCAATCTCAAATTCGATTCAGCTCCGTCACAGCTTTCACGTTGCCTTGTTCTTCTCCCAGATAACCTTTAGCCTTTGTGGAATCAACGGGCAATATAGGTCTACGGGCGACAAACATACATGCATGGAAGTTTGATCTCTATCATCCAGCTCAGCTCTGTCGTCTCTTTCCGTCTTCTCGCTGTTGGCCATCATGAGATCTTTGGAGGGCAACTTAGGTGGGAGTACCATAACTAAGATGTCTGCGTTGAGGTTCGATAATTATGGCATGCTTCGTTGTTATCTGCATGATCTTATGCTACTGTCCGTCTGTATTCGTCATATCGTTTCTGTCATCAAGCAAAGCCTCTTCCCTCTCATCTCTTCCTTTCCTTCATCATCTCATCCCTTAGGCCAAAGTAGTCACAAACGACTTGGTTAGCGGCACACCGAGCTTCTTGGTGATCATCTTCCTCTTCGCATCTCTCACGATACTAGAATCTCTCTTGCTTGACGTAGCACTGCTACCTTGTCCCAATACAGTGAGACTCACAATGTTGGCGTCTGTCGGGTAGCCAAAGCTTCCGCCCATTTTGAAGGTGCCATTTGCATAGCTAAAGGTGATGAGACTGGTATGAGGCTGCTCGATAGCATCGCCCTCGTCCAGGTACAGAGTACCCTCTGCCTTGCCCTCGAGATCAGGTGCAATGATGAGGACAAAGTCTTGCTTGCGCAACTCGGTGGTTGTGTTGGCAGAGTTTTGACGAAGCGGCAGAATGCTTCCGCCACGGATGTGGGCTGTGATTTCGGTAAAATCGACATTGTCGCGAGTCACCCAGTCACCAGTTCCTCGCACAGCCTCGTAGGTGAAGTAGTCGTAGAAGATATCGTCGGGAAGGTAGAAAGTGACGCTTGTACTGTTGTCATCCACAACAGGGCTGACCAGAATACTGTCACCCCAGAAGAATTGGTTCTCGATAGGGAAGGTGTTGGAGTCCTCGGGATAGACGAAGAACAATGGCTGAATCAATGGCTTGCCGCTTACAGTCTGCTCGTGGAAGGCTGTGTAGAGGTAGTCGAGCAGTCTGTAACGTGTGTCGATTGCCTTTTGAGCAGCAACTGTGGTCAAGTTCCACCGATAGAACTCCTGGTTCAAAGTGCCGGACTCCGCATGGTTTCGGTAGAAGGGGTAGAAGGCACCGAGAGTGGCCCATCGAGCACACAGTTCAGGCCAAGTGTCTCCAGCATAACCACAGACATCACTGCCTACCATGGGAAGCTATTACGTTATTGTTAGTTTGTGAGTCCAAATTTCGACAGAAAACAACTTACTTGGAATATGGCTGCAAACTCGAGCATCTGTGCAATCGACACTCTGTACCATCGCCATCCTCTTAAGGTACAATTAGCATAATTTCTATGAAAGAGGAGGATCAAGGTACAGACGACAGCCGAAGAGCCATTTAATAGCTCTTGGTCTGTGCTATCCGTACCCTCGCCTTACGTACGATTTATTGTCACCAGCCCAGTGCCCAACGTGACTTCCTGCGCCAGCAAAGGTACTGCGTGTGATGATCATTGGTCTTCTCGTGGGTCTGCGTACCAGCATCGCTTCTCTACTGGCAGAAGACATCATGGTGCCGTAGAGATTGTGAGTGTCGTACATAGCTAAGCCGTTCTCATGATGAAGATCAGTATCGATGGTCTTGTTAGACAGGCTTCCAGCATCGTTGTTGATAGTGTATGGTGGATCGATCAAATTTCTGCCGGGTAGACCTAGATGGGTGCCAGTGCTGTTCGACTGACGCTTGACTTTACTTGTGGCTGAGCCTGGCTGGAAATCGGCAGGGAAGCCAGGGATGGGATAGCCTGCATTGGCTCTGACCTCTGGCGCAGTTGGAGGGAAGCCGTTGGAAGCAGCATATCCGAATGGATCACTGCATGGCCAAGGACAGAAATTGCTGGCCTCGTTCATGTCTACTGGCTATCAGCATGGTTCTTGTGATACGAAGCTGGTTCAAAGGCACTTACCAATCCACAGAGCATCAATGTCAACACCAGTGTCAGCATTGAAGAATGTGGTAAATTCGTTGTTCCAGAACTCCTGGGTACCCGATGCGAACCAGTCAGGGAAGGCAGTGACACCTAGAGCCTGTCAGTCATGTTAAGGTGGTGCAGCAATCATATTTTGCTTACCAGGCCAAACAACACCCTGATAGATTGAGCCATTGGATCTCTTCAAGAAAGCGTTCGCCTCGACACCATTGTTGAACGCAGAGTAGTTATAGTAGGCAACTGCTGGGTCGACCATGACGATGTAGGATTGCTGTCTTTGGTGCAAGGTAGAGACCAATTCTCTCATCTTGTTTAAAGGGAAGCGTTCAGGATCAGTAGTGAAAACATGTCTGGTGTCCATGTAGTCGATATCAGTCCCTTTTATGATGTATTAATAAGCGGCTCCAGAATTGTTCATGTTCGATACTCACACATGACTTCCAGGGGAATCTTAGCAGCAGTGTAATTCGCGACTACAGCAGCGACTTCATAGACATCTCTGTATCCGTATCTGCACTGGTGGAAACCGAAGCCTACAAACACAACCGGGTTAGCAAAGTCTTCTAGAAGTATAAAATAAAATCTCGGATTACTGACCCCAGTATGGCATTAGAGCCGGCAGTCCGACCACTTCGGCGTACTGCTTAGAGACTTCGGTAGGGGATGGTCCAGCCAAGAAGTAGAGATCAACGATGCCTCCGATGGTGTTGTACTCAAGATACTGGCCAGATTCTGCAGTGTTGTTGATCTTGATGTCCATGCCGTTGCTGTTCAAGAGGAAAACACCGTGGGTACCATCTGCACCACGATGATCGAAGTACACTGGGTGGTTTCCGTAGAGATTGCTGCCCGCAGGAATCGAGTAAGCATCACGAGACCAGAGGGTGCGAGTGTAGTTGGTGGTGTTCAGCTGTAGAGATATCAATGACTGTGTTCATCAAGAGATTAGTTTGTACCATACCTGGAATGGGTCAGAGTGCTCGCCGAGACCGTAAAGGTGAGGATTATCAGGAAGTTGAGTACGAAGTCTCAAGTATTGAGACTGGAAGACGAGCTCTGTTCCGGTCGTGTTGAACAGGGCAGATCCACCACTGCGGCGAGAAACGGCAAACGAGAACGGGTCGTTGACAACTTCGAAGACAAGCTGGGTCGAAGAAACATTGCCATCTGCACTGGGGCGAGGGAGGACTGATTCAGGGACCTGGTAGACGTTCTCATCGGCATCATAGATCTGAACATGGAGTCTGTTTCCAGTTTGATGAGTGATTTCGAGCTTGAGGTTCTCAATGTCTTGACCGTAAGTGTTGCACGCTGGACCGTTCAGAGTGAGGTCGGCCTAGATTGAAGTCAGCAAGGTGGCATGGTTTGAGGGCGATCCAACACTCACAGTCAGTCCCTGGCTGTTCTGTTGAACATTGGTAGCCTTGTATCCAGGACAGCTCTCAATCGGCAACGAGTTCTGACGAGGCACAAGGCCATGTGGACTGGCACAGATCTGTGTAACACTGACAGCAGCCAGAAGCAACTGCGCAGTACGACGCAGAGCCATGATTGTGATGGATGGTTGAAGATGAGTGTGAACAGCTCGGATCAAACCTGCTTACCCTGGAAGCTTACTGGGCATCAACAATCATTTATAGGAAGTGATTTTCCATCGTCATCAAAGTGAAGCTGCAGGAATAGCTACGTGACTGCCTCTCCGAGGCTCCGAGTCCTCGCATGCACTTTCCCTGATCATACTTGCCAGCTCGAATATCGTTGCGGGGCAATGTGATGCTGTATTGCATACTCCTTACTCCAAACACATGACTGCATCTCTTTTCTGGTCCACTTATTCGGACTTGTTTTCGGCAGGAAGGGAGGGGTCAAGATGCACATCGCAAATCACCCTCGAGCTCTATCATCTGACCTCGAACATGCACACGGCAGACCGCAAGGACATAAACCTGCACTTGCCATGCGGGGATGTTTGTTTGCTGGAGAAAATGGTTTCAGATTAGGAAGGGATGCACGTTGTGCGGGGCGTGCATGCGTGCTTTGTCGATCTCTCTACTCATGCTTTAGCCGATTAAGCATCACAAAAACGTTGTATGGTTTGATAGCAAGATGACCGTCAAGATGTGGAATGCAAGGGATATGATCTGTGAATTTGTTTAGGCATTTTGATATGCCGTCTCTTCCATTCGTCTTCAAGATGTTTATCCGTTAGACATTACCGTCATCAAATCTTAGATCGTTGGTCATTTAGTCAGGCATGCTTCTTCTGATCTTCCTCCTGACCCTTCATGACCCAAGCACTTGCTTTCTTAGCATGCTCCTCTGACTTCTCCTTTGAGCTCATAATTTCCTTCAACTTGAACTCGTCAGGAATGTTGACACCCTTCTGCACAGCAGGGCGTGCGTTGATGACATCCAGCCATCTCTCAATCTCGGGGAAAGGCTTGGTCTCAATGCCAGCCCAAGCACCCCAGTTGACCCAAGAGAAGCAGGCAATGTCTGCAATGCTGAACTTGTTACCGACTAGCCAGAGACCTTGACCGGCCTTCTCTTGTTCCGCAAGACGATCGTTCAAGACTTGGTATAGACGCTTGGTCTCGGTCTGGTAGCGGTTGATGCCGTACTCGATCTTCTCAGGGGCGTATCTGTAGAAGTGATTGGCTTGACCCTGATGGTTGATTAGCGTATGGACGACTATCATATGGAGAAGAAGCCTTCCTACCTGCATGGGTCCAAGGCCAGACTGCATCCAGACAATCCATTCAACAGTCTCCCAGTACTCATCACTGTCATGGTCGAAGCTGATCTTGTTGTCCTTGTCATACTTGTCGGTCAAGTAGAGAAGCATGGCACCACCTTCAAAGACACGCTTTTCCTTGCCTGAGGTCTTGTCGACCATGGCAGGGATACGGCCGTTGGCTGAGACACATCAGTATCAGAATAGATAGACCAGCCTTGAGGAGAGGCGAGCTTACGGCAGATCTTCAAGAACCATTCCTCCTTCTGGGTGTTCTTGGAGATATCGATCTTGTGAACATTATATTTCAGACCCAGCTCTTCAAAGGCGATGTGCACTTTGTGGCCGTTGGGTGTGCCTGGACGATGTTAGTTGTTGCATTGCCGAGGCGGGTTCCTTCGGATACCTGCGGTATAGCTGTCGACAGATGTCAGCACGTGTATAGCTATAGAACCTCCTTCAGAACTTACAGGTCAATGTTGGTGCTTGAAGTCATGATTGCGTTTGTGTATGAGAATCTCTAGTCGACCGATTGAGGAGAGATGAGGTGTATATGGTCAGAGTCGGGATTAATAATACAGAAGCAGACGTCATCGGGTGGTAATCAAAACGCATGTCACACAACGTCGAGCATCCCACCCTGGCTATATGGAATACCCTTGACAATCAATGCGAATTGAGCTTGTATGGGGTCACCTAGAGTATGACGATGAATGTCAGATATACGTCTTACTGCTACAATCTTAACTTGGGCGTTGTACATTGTTGGTGATGCAGAATTGATGATGTGGTATTGAAACCTATCACTTTTTGAAAATGGCCTCCAGACTGTCTCAATCACGACGAGTTTTGTCATGACATGTACATGAATTGTGATCTCGACTGGCTTCACAGATCTGAAGATATCCGAGCTCAGCCGGACGTGAAGAGGGAGCAGATAGATGCTATTGTCAGAGTAATCTTGAGATGGGCCGCATGATGTATCAAACTCGTTGCCGTATCTGACCCTGCAAGATTACTAGCTACTATAATCAACTTTGACGGAAAGTGCTTCAACAACATCCGATATGGTCTAGTGGCTAGGATTTCTCGCTCTCAAACCGTTCTACCAAGAACAATTAGGTCCGAGGAGGCCGGGGTTCAATTCCCCGTGTCGGAATCTTCCTTTGCAACTCGCATGATAGTGCAATCTTCTTTTGCTTTGGGTTCTACCCATGGGACTGGACGAGAAAGAAACGAAAATCGAGGCTTAGAACTCTTTTTTTGCAACTCTTGAAGATTCCGACACTGTGAAATTGAACCCCGGCCTCCTCGGACCTAATTGTTCTTGGTAGAACGGTTTGAGAGCGAGAAATCGTGCCGGTGTCCGAAGGACATTGGTTTTGTCTTCTTCAATCCTATAGATAGGCACGAAGATTTTCACATCAGAGATGGGTCCAAAGAGAGCTTCGAGTGTATCGAATTTCGATGGATGCTATCCTGTATCTAGTTCTCTTTTATTCCAGCCCAGCATCTTGCTTTTCGTAGAATCTCCAAGAGTTCGTCCATACCCCAGCACAGTCTCACTTACGGCCAGTCGAAGCAGCAAAGGAAACACAAGAAGATAGACCATCATGTCTGACTCTTACTATACACAAAACACCTCATATGCAATCCTAAGCTCTGACCTCCCAACACCTAATCTTACCCTGCTCATTAGCAACAGCCAACCCATCACTACCCGGCGCAAACGCAACCCCCGTAATCCTTCCCAGTGGCGTATTGCTAGTCGGCCAATTCTTAAACACCGTGCACGTAGGCAAATGCACAATCCTCAATGCATCTTTCTTCCACCTCGAAGCCATAACCAGCATCTGTCCATCAGGCGAAAAGGTAAGGTGCGAGATTGGTGTAGTCAGGTTATCGAGCGCACGAGTGGGTTTAGGTGCAGAAGGGATAGGGGAAGCGAGGGCATCGGTGGAGGAGGCGGAGGCGACGAGCCAGGCGCGGCGGTCGTAGATGTTGACTACACCGCTAGAGCTGCCGACGGCTACCCAGCGATCTTTGCCGATGGGAGAGCCAGCGTTTCCATTGTCACCGCCGAGAGTGATGGTGGTGGTGCCCACGGCGCCTTCGTCTTGCCAGCGAGCTACTGCGCGCTGCTCATCCATGTTCCATTCAGTGACTTCGCCGTTCTTGCCGGCAATACTCATACCGCGGCTGTCGCGCCACCAGGCAAAGTCTGCGATACCGTTGTTGGATTCCACGCGTACTTGACTTGCCCATTGCAATGTGTATGCGTCGAGGATGTTGATTACACCGCCGCCCTTGCGAGCACTGCCGATGAGAGCCATGCTGCGGCCGTCGGGAGATAGCTTGAAGCGCTCCATACTGCGTTGTTCATGTTGGTGACCGTAGACACGAGCAATCTTTTCCACTTTGCCGGTTTCGAGGTTCCAGACGTGGAAGTAGCGACGGCGGGCGGAGAGGAAGATACGAGGGTCGTTGGGGTGGAATGCGGTTGTTGTAAGGGGAGTCTTGCGGATGTGCAGGGAAGTGAGAAGAGGGTTGGCTTCGGGTGCGGGAGGAGAAGCAACGATGTGATGGAGGTAGAGAGTTGATGAGGGACCAGATGAGAGCAGCAGAGGAAGCTCGGGGTGGTACTGCAGCGAGGTGATGGCTGAGGGTTGAGTGGTGCCGATGTCCTTTGTACGTTGGATGTCGATAACTTCGGGTCGCAACTTGCGCTTCTTTGTTTCTGTTCGTCGTACGAGGCCTCCTCCTTGTAGCAGCTTGCTGAGCGGTTCGGCTGAGATTTGGTCGTCTCCCTCTTCGTCGTCCATCTCCATGTCCTCGTCCGACTCGGCATCGAGATCGTCGTAACTGAGTCTGCGCTTCTTTCTGGGTCCTTTCTGGGCGGCTTCGACGGCCCAATCGGGTACGGGGTTAAGCATCTCATAGCTGGGGTCAAGTTAGCTATATTGTTGCTGCAAGTTGGAGAAGACTTGACATACTGTTTGCGCAGACGACGGACGTAGTCTTTGCCAGAAATGACATCCTCGTCCTCTGTCCTCCTCAGCTTGCGCAGTCTCGGTACTGAAGCCAGCGAAACAACCATCCTCTCGTCGTCGCTGTCTTGCCACGCTGCTCCTTCATCCTCTTCCTCCTCTTCCGTAGCAACCACAGGCTGCAGCTCAGTCGATGCGCCCACATCAGTGAAGAACAAGTCGGCATCCGCAAGACCGTCGTAAGCCTGATCGTCTCCAGAAGCAGCAGCGCCTTCATCGGCCGAGTCCTCATCCAGACCAGTCTCGAATCCAGCAAGTCCAGCTCTGAATCCCATGCTGTCGCCAAACACGGCTCTCTCCAGCTCTTCCTCAGCAGCATCCTTGTCGTCTTCGCTCATGTCCATATCGTCCTGTCCAGCTGGGGCGTCGTATTGCTCGAGATCTGACATGTCGCTGGCCGAGTCGTCCTGCACTGGCGCTGACTTTTTGCCCGGTGCGGCAGCCTTTGCTTTCACTCCATTCTGACGATTGTCCTTCTTTCCTTTTGTTCGAGCCATGTTGTGGTAATTGTGCTGCTTTCAAGAAATGTTTGGGTCAAAAATCTCCATCCTCCAAACTCGGACATCGGAGCCCTTGAAAATTGCCCGTCCTTATCGATAAGCTTTGGCCTTAAACTTTCTCGGAGAGAAAAATGGATAAATAATAAAACAAACACCAGACTCCATCATTCACATCTCAATGTCAACACAAAGACGACGATTTATGTTCAAACAGATATGAAATTATTATTGTGGTACTGCTCAAAACTATCATACTGAGAAAATCTTCTCGCGAGTTTTTTCTAGCTCTTTCCGCTACTCGAGCTCTGCTCGCTGTGCAGCTACTCTAATTGGGAAAACAAGATCGCCGTCCACCTGTGGACGTAACATAACACATACAAGGAGATAAACTTTATATAAACGACTGAAAGTTTCATCTTATCTAGATGAGAAGAGCTGCGGCTGCCATAGCAATGGCGGCACCAGACAGGCTCTTTACGCTGGCAGCGCCGGTGTAGGTTGTGGGTGACATTGGGTGTACTGACCCAGTTCCAGCTGCAGTGCCTTGGGGAGCAGATGGCGACACTTCAGTACCATTGCCGTAAGGGCTGGTGGCGCTAGTTGCAGGGGAGGTTGAAGGGGAGGTTGCAGGAAGGCTAGCAGGGCGGATGTAGCCATTCTCGAAAGATGAGCCATCCTCAGGGCACTGCCAGTACTCAGCACTGTAGCCACCAGGCTTGCCAGCAGTCACACTGGTGAGAGCAGTGAAAGCACCCCATTGAGGGAACTCAGTCTCGTCGGCAGCAGGTACGATAGGAGATGATACAACGTTAAGCGAGAGATCGGGTACATCTGCAACAGCGACTTCTCCTCCATTGTACTTGGCCACTCTCCACTGGAGGTTCTTGCGAAGGTAAGGCTCAACATGGACCGGGCGCATACTTGCCAACTCTCCACTCTGCTGTTTGCCAAGGAGAGCGGTGGTCAAGGGAACAGTACCAGTGATCTTGAGATCCATGTTTGCCATGTGGTTGTCGTCAGAAGGCATGTTGGAGAAGACAGCGTAGGTACCGACAAGGTTGGGCGAGAGCTGAAGTTCCTCGGTAGAGTTGCTGGAGACGTTACCCAGGAACACGTAGACAGCGTATGATCCATTCATGGCGAACTTCTGCGACACAACGTTGCAGATGTATTCATGGTGGTAATCGTCAGTACCGTTTGTGCCGACGGTCATGTTGGAGTACGGTGCGCCGGTCATGTTGTCACGCTTCCACCAAGGGCTCCAGATGTGGATAGGGCTGGATCTCCAGATGCTGAGCGGCTTCCAAGCCTGGGTTGCTCTACCAGGTGCGGCGGGTGCTGGAGGTGTTGCGAGTCCATTAGGAGCTGGTTGTGACGCAGGTCCAGCAGGCGCAGGCGCTGGGGCTGGCGAAGGTGTGTTACGCGAAGGAGCCGAGGAAGAAGCTGCAGGTGCCTTGGAGGAAGAAGCTGCAGGCGCTTTGGAGGATGAACGAGCTGAAGTAGCTGCAGGTGCTGCTGAACTGACAGAGCTTGCCGAGCCGCCGACATTAATACTTGCAGAGAGATCGAGAGGAGAAGAGTTCTTTCCATAAAGCTTGTTGATTGCCGCGCGAACGCTAGAAGCACTAGCACCGTTCTGGAGCTCGGGGTAAGTGTAACCAAGTTTAGTGGTGTCGCGCACATCGGCCGAAGTCCAGTTGGTACCGGCCGTATCCTTGAAGAAGGGAGTAAGAGGCGAGTTCACATCGTTGACGGTTCCGGCAGGGTAGGTGAATGTGCTTCCGACTGCTGCGAGAGGTTGAACATAGCTGTCAGTGTGGATAGTTTGCCATAATGCGAAACTGCGGTCGACCATACTAAGAAAGATTAGTTTGTGCTATGCTGAAAACACCTGAGTGTGTACTTACACATGATGCAACCAGAACACGGGGTCAAATGCAGCGTAGTCGAGGTAGGTCATGTGTCCATTGTTGCCGACACTCGAGTGGATACCATCGTGAATCGACTCAAGACTGTCGGCGTTGGTGGAGCTAGCGGTGATCCATGCCGAATCACCAAATTGATGGAAGTCGTTATAGTTGGTGAAAAGGTTGTACAGACGGTCGCGGAAGTTCACCTGACTGTTGGCGAAGATACCGTTGAGCAAGTTGTTTTGACTGCTTGCAGAGTTGTCCCACGAAGTAGGGTATCTCTTGGTGACATCCCAGGATGCGAACTATTGAAGGTCAGAAATTGCGGTCGACTCGTCGAGGAACAGTTCTTACGGGGTTGTAGACCATGTCAGAGACCGAGACAGGGTGGAAATCATAACGGAAAAGAGGGTTGGCGATAGTCTGCACACCAGTGGGAGTGGTGACATCGGCCCATTGGTTGCTCAATTGAGTAGGGAATGTCGAGCATCCGTTGCAAGGCGTTACAGCCCAGTCCCAGTATGGATAACGCCAGTTTTGAGCTGCGGCGACGTACTTGTCTCTGGTCGCACCAGCGGGGAAAGATTGCGCAGCCTGTTGAACGTGCTTGTAAAGCTCTTGCTGTAGACACAACATGATCAGCAGGGGACTCGTATGTCTGTGTTACAATCACAAACCTCAATGAGAGCCAGATAAGGTCTGTGCCAAGGCAAGAACATATTGGAAGTGTGAGTGCAGTAACCACCGCCAAATCCAGGAGCAGTGCCAACATTATCCCAGGGAACGTAAGGTCTTCCGTGGATGCCTGGAAACGAATGAGTCTGATGTTGAGGTTAGGGAGTTTGTTCAGGATAAACGTACCGGCAATCTGATAGTATGAAAGAGGGTCCGACTGGCTCATTTGCATGAAGCTGCGAAGACCAAGAAGGAAGACGTTGAACATGTCGGGATACTGTTGCTGCATAACACGGAGCTCCATTCGAGGTTGGACACCGTTGCCAGTGACTCCAGTGACGGGGATCTTTCCTCCCGATTGACGGACCTCGAGACGTCCAGCGTCCACGAGGTCGCCGTCGATGTTGATGATATCACTCTCAACATCGGGCTGCATAGATGCAGCGACATGCTGCAGGGCTGATGAGCCCAGAAGGGCTGCACCAATGACTCCTTGGAAACGCATGTTGGGTTGCTGTTAAACGATTGTGGTGTAGAGAAGAGTGAGGAATGTCGAGACAAATGTAGGCATACACCTTCTCGAGTCGTGTGTTTGCCGAAGGGTTGCCGTGAAACACTGTCAAAGAGAGTCTGTGACCGGATTTGTTTGATTTTTCGAGGTCAGGATTAGAAATATTAAAAGTAGATGGCTGGGGTTGAACGAGAGAATGCAAGGAAACGGAATCGGCAAACAAGGGAAGCTGCAGCGGAAAAGTCGCTCCTGTCAATCGAGAGAGGAAGGGGCAGTGGAAGAGGGATATGGGTATGTATAGTATTAGATCTCACACTGAGATGGTGGTGGAGACCAAATAGTGGCTGACCTCCCGGAATGGATGATCGAAGATCATGGTAGCGTCTTGAAGACGGCCGCCAGGCACGCAGAGAGCACGGTGCGTATACGAACGTTGAGCATGCGGAAACCATGAGTCTCAGTGCATGCGTACAACACTACATACGGGAGGCATGACTAGGTAGGTCTGATTGTGAGACGGTGGTCGCAGAGTTAGCCCTTAGGCTGGACCACTTGTTCGTCATGCGTTCTAGGCAGGGTGCCTACCGTAATCGGACTTCTAGTGCGACCAAATCCGAGATGTCGCCTTTACCTGAGACGCGATATGATACAAATGTAGCTAGGTCTTAGCAAAATAGTTGTTTGGGGGATGTGCAATGGGAGGAAGAGTTGTGTGTGTCTGCCGCTTGCTTGCAATGCAAGAGAGCCAAGCTTGTGCCGCATCTTCCAATCAGCGAAGCCTCTTCTGGAAAGCTCATTTCGCTTCGTTGTTTCGAGGCTTGCCCTCTCTTGGTTTGCTGTGTCGCACGACAAAAGCGTGTTCAAAAAGGACGTCTGAGACACTTAACATTGTTAATCATGCCGTTTTGAGAACTTGAGAGATGATTAATAGACCATTTGACCTGATTGCCTGCGCCTCTTCCGCCTTACCGCCCGTCGCATCGAGTCGTCCACTGAGGGCAATCATCTGTTTACCCTGATCTACGAGATGACTTTTCGAGTTGAGCCAGCTCGGCTCTCGGTTGGTCTTGACTTTGAAGACCGACATGCCATAAATATACGCGGAAGAATGTGTAGGTTGCCTGTGCTTTGGAGTCGTCGTTTCGTGCATCTTTGTCAGCCCTCAAGTGTTCTCTTACTTCCGAGTGGCATACTGACAACTGCATCCTTCCAGAACCCACAAGCAAAACCTTCTTCGTGTAAAGCGCAAGGCGCAGAGTGAAAACTGCCGACACTTCCACCCTGGCGTGAATACGACGGACAGATCGACAAACCTGCTTCAAAGCTAGAACAGCCCGCTTATCCATCACTAGGACCCAGTGTGGTGATACAAACGGTCAGGCTATGTATGGGATTCGAGGTCGCATCCTTACGTGGCCACGAACAATGGACCCGCTTCTTCCAAACCTCGAAACAAGCAGAGCTTGACAGACATCCAGTGTAGCGGGTCTCCGCGAACCGAGTTCGGGTCACCTGCCAAAAGAACGAGCGCAAAACATGATCATGCAAGGAGTTGTGCTTCTCATTGATACGACGCCGCTCGTGGTAAAGAAGAAAGACATGCATCGCGATACTCACACGTTCGAAGGAGCATGGGTACCACTCGTTGCTTGTGAGTCACGGGGCATGCCAGAGTCTAACATACACTTGCTGTGTATCTGAAGAATTCTTGTGAACACCGAGCTTGAATTCTCTTGCTACCAATGAAAGCGTAAATGATAGTTACACGCAGCGATGTCAAGCCTTTTGCTCATACTGCCACACAGTGATACATCTTCAGTTCAACGAACGACAGCCTTCAGATTGTCGCGAGGCGCACGAGTCAAGCTCAAGTGAGATTCCTCAAATGATGCTGTACCATCCTTCTCACTAAACGCCATATGGCAGGCGCTATGTGAGGTCGTCTCTGACAGTCGACACACTGCTGAAGAGCGTCGATTCGTGCAGTCACCTTTACCATAAGGGAGTGATGATAGTGCGGGAGATCTTGTGAAAGCGGTATCTCGCGCCGGTCCGCCTGGACAAGCGACATGAACGTGTCGATCAGAGCCTTGTATGCAATTGTATCTGGCCTATCAGGGTCTCTTCTGACCAACCAGCCTGGTTCACTAAGTCTGGCTTTCTCGAGGAAGATGCTGAAAGCCAGCAGACGCTCCCCTTGTTGAGCTGGATGACAAACGACGAACACCCACTCTGGGATGTATCTTACAATCGCTCGTAAGTCAGGCCGAAATTGTTCTGGGACGAAGCCTACCACTCTCTGGCGACCTGTGTCATCTCTTGGGGAGTATGGATCCCTCTGGTAGTGCCAAATCTGATGTACAGCAGTGTGAGGTGGGTTCCGGACGACCAAGTATTCACCAAGTCTAGGACTGTAATGAGGTGGGGCCTACCCACTGTAGTAACACGTGAGCCGGGAGAAAGAGTCCGCGTAATATATCTGGCTCGCTCTCCGCTGCTCAGGACCGATAGGTGGGACATCCCAGACAGACAGGGCAGAAGCTTCCTCAAATACTGGACAAGTCTTGTATACCGGGCGGTGTTCAGGCATCACGTCTGCGGGAGATATCGGCTGTGTTGCCACGGGGGTATAGAAAGCCCAAGTAAATGGCTGCGTTGTGTGGGTTGTAGTAAGTCGAGGTAATGCTGGTAGCCGGATTTGACGAAGCAAGTTGCAAGCATTGTCACAGAGGACTCGTATCGCTATGAACGAAGGCCGGATGTAAGTCCAGGCGAGCAGAGACAGCGTTGATGCTATGATGAAAGGATTCCTCTCGTATACTGCGATGTAGACAAACATTGCTATGATGAGGATATGCAGGCTGCACGTTATAGCGAAGGTCCGAGTTGGTAGCGTGGCAAGGAGCCCTAGGCGACGAGCAATACTGAGAGGAGGCGGTGCTGGATCCATGATGTGCTTACGCGGGAGCTGGATCTTGGTTTGACGATGTCCGCTGATGATAGAAAAGAAAGTAATAACGATAATATGTCTTGTCGACAGCGATGGCTGGAGAAGGATAAAGATGGATCTATGAAGCAGACAATGAGGTCGACAGAGCAAGAGGCCATGTGATGGAAGGTGCGATGAGGGGACACGATGCCCTCGAGTCCGTGACTTCCGTGTTCACTCTTGCCGCAATAGTCTTCGAGATTCGCATCACCCTTCATCAACATCGGTTTGACTTATATAGATACTCGGCTCCGCAACGGCAACTGGGACTCTGTTGACTTGTTCAGCGGATTTTGGAGGTTCTGCGGTGGTTTCGACATCGTCCTCCATGAATTCTTGCTCGGCTGTAGTGACAGTTTCGATGTAGTCTTCCATCAATTCGGTCTTATGCTTTTCCCAGTCATCTGGACGGTCTGCGAGCATATCGGCAGCGAGGTCATCGAGGGTTTGACGTGCTTTGTCAAGAAGCTCATCGGTCTTTGCATTTTCACCTGGAAGCCATTTCGTACGCGTGGCAGTATAGACAGCTTCGGCGCGGGTGCGTTCATCCTTGACGGCATATATTAGCAGTGTTACATAATTGGGAGCGCGAACCTCCACTCTGGCTGCAAACATACCTCAGCTTCTTACCAGTCGTCGAGGGCAGCAGCAAAAAGGACGTGAGCATGGATGCGGTAAAGTGGAGGAAGCTCGACATATTTCAGCATGAGCTCCAGCTTTGCAATACAATCATTATATCTTTCGCCGTTGAAGAGTTTGGTTATTGTGTTGAGCCGCTCTCTCCAGTAAGTTGAGTCAGAGAAGGAGGCCATGGTATGTAGCTCTTTTTCGGAAGAGCGCTACGTCCAAATGTATGTTGAGTCTGTCTGGTAAGTCACGGACAATGGAGATGATGCGCATGTAGATTAATAATTATTGCAGCGGAAAGTGAAGGTGTCGCTGCTTTCTCGCAGCAGACGTCCAGAATAAGCCAGCATCGCAATGCAGAAAGGTTGACCAGAACTGGAGACACCCACTGAGAGCCCTTTTTCCCAACACATGAATATGGGCAAGCAGAAGAGATGAAACGTGAAACGCGCAGCGTCATCTTCTCTTGTCGCTCTGCATCTCACCTGTACCACACCTCACTTCCGGCTTTCTTCTTCAACGCTCCGCATCAGCGAAAACATCAATGAAAAAAGGTTGTAGCAATGATATTGCTTGGTTTGTTACAAAAATTCAGGTGCTAAGAAAATGAATTCTCCGCACCCAGCAGTCAGTTGATAGTTTTCAACTAGCAAAAACACGATCTCGGACGAATCCTCACTGATACGCGTAAAGCCCGTGCACTTGGATGTCAGAAAGAAGATGGAGTGCGAGGGGACGCAAAGTTTTATAGCTGGAAGGCGGGCCGGCTGATTATGTAAGCAGGACCAAAAAGCTTGGCATCGACTGGCGGCCGGGGGAGCGTGTTGGTCTGTCGCGTTCACTGCGCAACAAGAATTCATGTGAACGAGGCCTCGAAGTTCACAGCAAGGCTTATCATCAACTCGGGCCAAAGGCGTATACAGTGCTGCTTTCATTTACAGAGCATACCGGTTCCTCGCGCAACGCTTCTACTTTCCATCAATTGTCTAGATCAACCGGCGCATCGACGCGTTCTACTACCTATGCAAGCCAGTATGGCAGACCCCAGCTTTGGAGTGCCCGCCCAACTTGTCAGTCCATGTGCTTTTATCTTGAAATATCTAGTAGACTGACATGTAGTCAATAGTTGCCCCACGTCCATCTTATCTCAGGCCACAAATACCCCTTCTCTCCACAGCTCAGCATTGATGGCGCCTACACATATCTCTTCGATGCGCCCAAGGTCGTCAAGCAGGTCGCTCCCATGTCATGGCAGTACATCTCTGCTCCCCAGGACGGCACCGTTTTCTTGACTTGGATCGGCGGTCGCATGCAAAACCAGTTCCCCACTGATGGCTACGTCTGGGTCGACCCTGAACAGCGCTACACTCAGGACTTTGGAGGCTACGTATGTCGCATACAATTCTCCATACGAGTCGCAACTTGCTAATATGCATCAGACATTGGAGATTGCCTTCCACAACAGCGGTTACCGCCCTGGTGCCGACAACGTGACCAGCCACTGTCGCAGACGATACCGCTTCATGTCAAAGAACCCCAGCGTTCATGCCCTGCCTCCGGACCCCAGTCTCTGGCTCGTCCATTACGGCCAGGCCGATCCTCAACACTGCTTCCCCACATCTCAGTTGCCTCTGTCACACCAGTCGCGTCAACAAATGGCCGAACGCCAATGGATCGAATCTCAAGGCCGTCTCGATCGCCAGGACTTCATGTTGCATGATCGCGAGAAGTGGCCCCAGCTCAACATGCCTGGACGTGCTGCTGTTCCTGGCGTGCCTGCCTACAACCAGAATGTGTACCAGCAAAGTCCTATGGCTCATATTGGCAACCCTCGCTTCTCCGGCAACTTCTATCAACAAGCTCAACAAGGTCATGCTGGCCCTTCACCTGCCAAACGCGCACGACAGCATCCACCTGCCCATGCCCCTGCATCGGCTGCTGCTCTGATGGCTCAGGACACCAGCATTGAGGACGAGGAGAATGTCCTCCTTGGAGACTTGCTCGACCACCTAACTCAGCGCGATATCAGTCTGACCCGCTACATGCAGCACCACGACTGGATGGACGAGGTCTACTCTTCACCTTTCGCCACTGGCCAAATCGTTCCTATGGATCTTGGTTTCGGTTTGATGGGCGAGCTGGCCGGCCTCACCGAGGGCTTGTTCGACACACCTAACTCAGCACTCGAAAAATCAGAGCCTAAGACAAAAGATGCGCCTGCTGCGTACAAGAAAGTAACATCAGAGCAATTGCAAGAGTTCGAGAAGCGTGTCCAGGCGCACAAGGAGAAGGAGCAGAACGAGATCGCCCGCATGAAGGAGGAACATGCCAGAAGAATGGACAGTCTGCGCAAGAGCAAGAGTCTGGTCAAGGCTGAGAAGAAATTGAGAACTGCATCGTGGAAGCCCTCAGGCTCGGGGAACGAGTTCTGGAGACTGGAAAAGACAAACGATCAGGATGCCAATCAGATCGTCGAGCAGGTGGAGGAGCTGCTTGGTGGATCCATCCAAGCACAAAAGGAGGCCACCATGGTCAGTGAAGGAGGTTACCGCAAGGAAGAGAAGCGAACACCACCTCCAGACGCCGATATGTCTGGAATGCAGATGGATGGTGCAGGTCTTGACGCTGCTCAATCTCTGCAATCAGCTTCGGATGCTCCTGTTGAGTCTGCTCTTCAGGCCGAACAGCCGCAATTGCCAACCCAGCAGATATCTGCAGACCCACAAGCACCTCAGCAACTTCTACAGTCTGCTGCTCCCAGCGCGCCAGACACAATGGAGAATCTAGAATCGATGGACACTGGTAACTTCTCACTACCAGATGACATGGAACTAGACACCGGCAACTTCAACTTTGATACACCCAAGACCGACGTCCAAACTCCCGGCACATCAAATTGGCCCGGTCAACCGCAGCAAACTCAACCACAGCCACAGCAACCCTCCAACCCGCAACCCAATGCAGCAGATCCAAGCGCCGATCTCTACGGCGCTGGTGGGGACGCCAACTTTGGTGACTTCGATGCAGGTGATGGCTTGATTGATTTTGAGGGCGGTGCAGGCGATGATATCGATTTCAGTATGGATAACTCAGCGTTTGGTGACGCCTTCCATGGCACTGAGGGCCATGATGAGGAAGGAGCAGGCGAAACACAGTAAATTGATATCCACTTGCTGAACGAGATAGAAATTATGCAAATTATTCATTGATACTCTCTCTCCCACACTCACACACCGTGAATCTTTATGCTATAGAAATGCACAGTACTTTGCTGAACAGGAGCTTGGCCATGGAGACACGTGAAAATTACCTCTCTCTGTGGATGTTGCTCGATTTTGGAAAGTACTGTGCATTTCTATAGCTGAATGTACTACTTTGTTGCACACCAGGAGATAGAACATAGCAGCTTCCAACGAGTGATCGACGTCCTGTTCGACAATCAAGCATACCAATAACAAGATTTCTAGATAAATATGTTGCTCGAGATATCCTTCTGCGCGAGCCCAATGCCAAACCAGTCCTGTCAAGAATTTGCTCAATCTCAACAACAATTAGTCGCATCAATCATTTTCTCAAACTCGACAGCAACTGGTCAGTGCCATATCAAATCGTCTTTCTTCTCTACCACTTAGTCTTCTGGATATACTCTAATGCCCATACAGCAGACATGCTATACATGCCGACCATGTGTGTGCAAAGTGACTGCTCCGATGCCAAAGGGTCCTTGTGCTTTGAACAACTATCAACGGTCAATATCACGGCATTCCATTTCTGTACTCTACCACTTGATCGTCTGAATCCAATCCGCTAGTTTTAGTAGGTATGTAGACTCGAGCAAATCAGCTACTGGTTGGATCCTCATGTTTGCAGGAACAATCAGCTCTTTAGAAGTCACAGAGACAAGACCCAATAACCCATCTGTTCGTCAAAGTAGGATACATTGATGTCCCAGAAGCATCTTCCAAAACTATTCCAGTTTGAAGGATTCTATCACAATCCCCTGGTACTACGGCTATCCATCCTTACGCTAACTTTATCGATAGTGTGGATCCGGAGTGCTGGGAGAAGTAGTCGGTTCAAGTTGGACATTCTCGAATATGACTATCGTAAACCTGTTCACAAATTCTTTCACTCCACTGCTCTTTGAGACTATCGTGCATCTCAACAGCTGAATGTAATGCTCTCTCGCACAAAGAGAGAGATAACTCCTACTATGAGGGGGCCAACAAGAAATTCAGGGGAGGGGATAACAGATCGACGACAAGTACCCCCTATCTATTTCTCTCACATATCATGCAATACTTTTTTGATCTTTATTGCTTTTCGAGATGTTCTGAGGACATATCAGGATCACTAACCTCGTGACTTTATCTATCAACCTATGCAGAGTCATCAGCGCTTTCCATACTCTCGCTCTTGATGCTGCAGCTGCAGACACTTGTGAGATCGATTAGATCTCCATGAATTGTGCGGTTTGCTTTGCTCTTGCGGTCGTCGCGCTGATAGGCGCTTTCCAAGCTCTCGAGGCTGCGAGCACTTCTGAGATCGATGAGGTCTCCATTGGTCGCATGGCCCGCCTCGCTCTTGAGGTCGTTGTGATAGTCGGGGCTTTCCATGCTCTCGCGACTGCGAGCACTTCTCAGATCGTTGAGGTCTTCATCTGCCACGAGTGCAGTGGGTGCTGCGTGTTCAGATGGCCTAGGGGTGCCGAATATGTCGTAAATGTCCTCGGTAGCGTTGGCACCAGGATTGGCGACAGCGACTTCGTCATGTAGACCACTTGTAGTCGTAGTGGTATAGATCGATGCTGACTTCAAGTTCTTCGACCATTGGACTTCAATAGGAGCTATCGCGCATTTCAATAGCTGGATTTGCTAGTCTTTAGCACACTAGGGAAACATGTCTTCCATGAGAAGGTTCAAGGGTCAATGGGTCATGGGGAACAGCGGAGGGTTCAGGGGCAAAGCCCAACCTTCATGTCTCAGGTCGACGACAAACACCGCCTATCGACTTCCTTCATATTTCAGAGGGATGCTAATCCCCTTTTGGGATGTTATGAGACGATGTCAGGATCCTGGAACCCTTGGCTTTGTCTATTGACCTACACGGAGTGTAGACTGTCTGGTCGATGCAACCAGTAAAATCACACGTGGTTCTTTCGGATATGCTCAGCCAGATTGAAGGCTGGTTTTCTCCCAGACGCGACGTATGAGCATTAGAAGCAACTGTGCTCCAACGACTTCTTTTTTTATACTGCTGCTGCGACCGTTTCAGGTGTGCAATCTGCATCGTGGATGGGCAAATGTGCGAGGTTCTCATGTTAAAATCACATTCGGTGGTCACTCCGCATCTGTGCATGTAAATTGATGAAAGGTCCCGGGAGTTTCCTTCATAGAGTATCTCGTCGCTCAGTTTCATATCACGTTGATGGTTGAAAGTTTGTGGAGGAACTTGTGGGAGTTCAAATGCAGTAGGTCGATGCCGGTGGTTGCGTTGGGTGATGCTGAAGCTGCCTTCGCCAGACTCTTGTCGAGATTAAGGCCGTAAGCCTCAAGCTGGACGCCGACTGTGTCTTCAAAACAATTGTCTGATTGCAGATCGGGAAACTTGAACTGATCGATACCATCTGAGTCGATAGTGTCAGCCACATCAACTAGCGACGCTTCTCCGGACGTGTGAAGGTCGTTGCTCGTGGCAGGCTCCTGGTTCTCGTCGATGTCGTCGAGGAGCGTCGTGGAACGTGTGGGTTTCTCTCTCTTCGGGCTTTGTCCTGGAAGTAAGAGAGGGTCCAGCGAGTCACGTTTGCGGCGTGGATGTGGCAGTTCCATATCTGCGTCGATGTGCAGATCGAACTCCTCTTCAGGCTCAACAAGGTGTCCCTGCTCCCACTGGTACTCCTTGAACTTTCGTGCACGACTAGAATGGTCGTAGAGGTGATGGTCGCGCGTGTGCTCGATGGAAGATGCGACGATCTTGAGTGGTGTTTGCGATTTCAAAGAACTGGTGCAGGATTTGGGAATGCAAATGAAAGTCCTGTCATCGAAGGGCAGGAACGAGCAACCAACGCGCTTGGAAGAAGACACGATTGCAAGCTTCATCGCTTCTTCTGGTGTACTTGCCGACTCGAAAAATGTTCAGTCAGATTTCCCGCAAGTTGTTGAACGCTATGGTCGTAGAATATGATGCAGAGCTAGACCCGACAAAAAAAACACCAAATTGAGCACCGTGGGCAAGATTCGAACTTGCGACCTTCCGACCCTCGAGAGAGAGTATTAGGTTCTTAGGTAAGCGAGCGTAGGGACTTAGGATACCAGGTCGGGTGTGCTGACCACTGCACCACCACGGCTTTTTTTTTGGTGGAGGGGACCTAACATCTCTCGAATATAAAGGTTGAGGGAGTTACGGGTGGCGACGAAGCTTTAGAAGGGACTTAGATGATGGAGCTTCAGCGAGGTTACAGAAAGCAACACGTCTCTGACCGTTCGGCGGATATCTTGCTGAATATACGTCGAAGCCAAGGGGATAGTTGTCGCCTTTGGATGGTGGACGATGTTCAGGAACGCCAGCGAGATGAAGGTCGGTATGTGCATAATTGTTGCGCCGAACGCAGCTGGCTCTGCTTGGTTTTGGACGATATGGTCGAGTCTGGCGAAAGTCAGGGGTTGCGAATTCTGGAAGTTTGACCTGCTTGAGCTTCGAGAATATATTAACCGCTTCGAAAAGAACGGACAAGTTGATATATCCAAGCAGAGGGCGAGCATAGGGATAGAACTCCGGTTCGTATAAATATGGCCATGGACAGATTCGAACCCGTACTATCGCTTTGCTCGAGCACGTGGTGTAAAGAAAACCAGGGCTCGAAGCTTCCGATGTGCGAAGAGTATCCAGCAACCCAACATGATTGACAATATCGCAAGTGTAACAAGTATGCATTGGGTGTATCGCAAAGGAAAAGTGCAGGATATCTATCCTGCAAAAAACTGGTGAACAGGAAAATCCTCCCCTATTGCCTTCATACAACGTGTTTGGTTCGCGTATTACTGAACGTGGCAATGGATCGTATTTTATTTGGTGAGCTTCCCAACCACTAGACCAAAGACGTCCCATTGGTGACCAAACGGTGATGAGGTTGCCGCTGGGAGGATCCCAACTTTCATCGTATATAAAGGTTGACTGCACGACGCCGTCCGATGGACTTCACCACCGTCAAGCACAACCACGACATGCGATGCTCAACGATTTTTGCCATGCTGCCCTGAGCATACTGGTATCAATGATTACCATCGTTGTACTTGTCTTGATCGTTGCATAGCGGGTGTGAAATACCGGAGTGCGCGATACTCGCCAAGAATGACTCCCGGAAAGTCTTCGCAGTGAGCAAGTTTTGGGTGGTGAGAGGTGAAAGTCGGAACAATCGATGCGCATGCTTAGTAAGCGGAAAGGGTCGCTGGAAGGTATAAGAGCAGCCGTTCTCTCCGCCCTCTGCTTTCTCTTTCACTCTCCCTTCCTCGACTCGCACCTCACCTCTCACTCTTGTCCTGTGGCACAGCCCAGGAAAAGGAGTGAGCTGAGTGAGTGTGCTTGAGGGTGACAGGTAGGGGAGTGGCGCTGGGGGCTCAGTCGGTTGTGAAGCATGCCCACTGTGCTCAGAAGTCGCTTCTATGCTGTGGTTCAACCCCAACGGCATAGTGGCGTTACCTGAGTAGTGGTGGGTGCCGCAGCTCGAGACGGGTCTTGTGACTGGCGTCCCGACACAAAGCTTTCACCTCACCGTGGTGTGTCGGTCTAGTAACCTCTTCGAGGTGAAGCCAACGAGAGCACAATCATCTTTTTTCATCAGTTCCGACTTTGGTTTTGAACCGGAGGCTGGAGAAGAAGACGTCGGTAAACCTCGGTCGATGCGAGAAGCATAAAATCTTCCGACAGCCCATCTCCGCCGAGTGTCCCATCCCCAGAGATGTTGATCCACGGCGCTGTGTTTCATGTTGCGGTGCGCAGTCGCGAAGCAGCGCACATCCCATATTCTTCTCGTATATAACGCATTTGAGCATATTTTGATGTCTGATGCGCTTCTACTGGTGGCGCAAACAGGCAACTCTCGATCAACGAGCAGATTCAGTCGATCGGGCTTGACCGAGCACCCGGTCCTTCTTTGTAGGATGACAGTGTTCACATCCTCGAGTATCGTGCCTCGCACATGCTGATCGAGTTCAGACCTCTTTGACACTTTGCGGACCTGTTGACAGCATCTTGGATATATCCGGCACCCTCATGTCTAGCAATTGTGGACCTTGAACTTGACGTTGATGCCTGAGGTAGTACTTGCTGCACCGACAGCAGGCCACAGAGACGTGCCGACACGAGTCTTGGAATGAGGCGATCAGATCCAACACCACTGCCGTGCGCAACTATATGGGAAAATCACTCTTCCTATTCTGGCTGAGTGGTGGAGTCGAACTGCACAATCGTGACAATGATAAGTCAGCCGGTAGAGGTCGCGCCGACAGCCACCGTGCACAACACGAGGGCGAGGAAGAGCATCGTCAAGTCGATTGGCATGGTGAGCGGTTGTAGTAGAGTCCAACGTCGCATTGTGCTCCATTGACTGCTCGTTGCTGCGGCGCCCAAGGAGTAACATGTATTTGTCGTTGTTCACCAGGCTCTTTCTACTGTCAATGACCTTTTGACTCCTGCGAATTAGTGCCTCGTTGGGAGGCCATCCGATATGGCGAGGTCTACATGAGAAGAGATGTCTACGACATGATCTCAGTCCGGGCCAAGCTGAAGAAGATATCTCAAGCCCATTATTTCCAGGTAGAGAGTAGTTCAGGCTGGACGTGTTCAGGACAAGGTTGTCAGGGGGCCCAAATGAAATGGTTTTGTGAAGTCTGTTTTGTGGAGGACCTCCATGCAGATGCAAGAAAGTACTCAAGATCAATTCATGAGAGACTTGTTACTAGAGGATCCAGTGACGCAGAGGGTAAGGTGACGAATTAGTGCTTTGATGATTGAATCAGCGAGGGACCACTTACTACCTCCAAGTGAAACATCAAAGCCATCTCTCTTTCTACCACTCACCTTTAACACCATATAATCCAGTGAAACTCCTTATCTCTCAGCAAATGGGTAAGTTGGCCTAATCAGTAGCCACACATTTGCGATAAAACTCCTAGAAGTTTCCGTGGACTGAAGGTCATCTGTTCGACCCTCATGGCAGGCGGAAATTTCTCTGACTTGTAAAG
>SWBL01000244.1:0-81181 GCA_024195585.1 Aureobasidium sp. EXF-3400 | reverse complement strand
ACCGCAACTTCCAAAGCTGGAGATGGGGCTTCTTGTTATTGCCCCCTTCGACTGTCCATACAAAGACTCTGTGCTTCTATCTTCGACGGCCAGTGTCATTTTCCCGTAAGTCGCTCCACGAACAATCCCAGAACGACCCCGAACTGCATCGCCGGCGCCTACCGGGCCTGTCGCTCGAGTGCGCATCATTAGGGGTGTCACGTCTTGTGGACAAGTTGCGCTTCATCCATTGCGAAGTTGCTGCCTGCCTGCCGTTCACTTTCACCTGCCCGCAGTACAAAGACCTGTCGCGCTCAATTGCCGACATCCTTTTGGAATTGTTCGCTGACTGTCACCTGTCCCTTCCAATAGGCTGCTCTAATATCCCCAATAACCGCCATCCACACGACACCTTCGTCAACACAGCCAACATGGGTCTCACATTCTCGCGTCTGTTCGACCGTCTCTGGGGAAAGAAGGAGATGAGAATTCTTATGGTCGGTCTCGATGCCGCCGGAAAGACCACTATCCTCTACAAGTTGAAGCTCGGTGAAATCGTCACCACCATCCCCACAATCGGTCCGTGCTACGGTCCATCCCTCTTCGACAAACTCGAGAAACTGACTTGAGTGCCCGCCTGCAGGTTTCAACGTCGAGACTGTCGAGTACAAGAACATTCAGTTCACCGTCTGGGATGTCGGCGGTCAGGACAAGATCCGTCCTCTCTGGAGACATTACTTCCAGAACACCCAGGGTATCATCTTCGTCGTCGACAGCAACGATCGTGACCGTGTTGTCGAGGCTCGTGAGGAGCTGCAGCGCATGCTCAACGAGGACGAGCTGAGAGATGCTCTCCTCCTGGTCTTCGCCAACAAGCAGGATCTTCCTGTAAGTTTCCATCTCTTGCACATTCCAAATTTCACGCTGACATTGTCCTACTAGAACGCCATGAACGCTGCCGAGATCACTGACAAGCTTGGCCTGCACAGCTTGAGACAGCGCGCCTGGGTAAGTTCAAAGTCGTATTCATGCTTGATGGCTTCCCTTCTGACATGCATCTACAGTACATCCAATCTACCTGCGCCACTTCGGGAGACGGTCTTTACGAGGGTCTGGAATGGTTGAGCAACTCGCTCCGCAAGGCTGGTCACCAGTAGACAATATCCCCAGCTTGAACCTTGTGTCCGTTTTTGCCGCGCCTCAATTCATGTCTCTCAACCTTTCCTCTCCGTCCTTACGATCGTGGAACCTCATATCCTCCGACCTTACTTTCCCCACGTGCGACTACCAATTCGATACCACCAAATACCAACAGAAAAGCGATTCAAAGAATGGGATGACGAGAACAAGAAAAAGAGCATCATGACTTGAAGACCGACTCTCATCTGGTTTCTTCTGCCCTTTGCTTGTCGGCAATCGAAGGTAAAGGGAGAGGCAAAGGATAGGAGTGGGACAATACCCAACCCAGAAGTTGAATGTTCTCATTTTGGCGGAGGGGTGGCGTTTTTGTTGTGTTTCTCTTTTTCCTTCTTCTGTTGTTGCTGAATATGCATAACTTCCCTTTTTGGTCAGAACTCGAATGTTTTACGGCTCCTTATACTTTATCCTTTTCGACCATGACCATGACCACGAATATCGTGAAATTGTGGATGTGCGTGACATTAGTAGAGTGCTATGAAATGATAGATTGATGCTCTTGCACACAAAATTGACTCTTCTATCGACAAAATACACAAGGCTTCCCAAGCAAAGTGTCATAGCCTCCTTCACTTCTTTGGCTATCTGAAGATACGTCTTGCTCCCGACATCGACTCTGGTTCTGACCAAACTCCTCGAGATATGCCTGCTGTAGAAAGCTCCTGCTTCTCCCCCAAAAACTCCCCAGCCAGCAAAAGAAGACATGAATATTGTGCAATGAATGCTGTTACAAGAGGTTCAGATTGGTCTCAGATGTTGGGTATGCAGAGACGATGGTGCAAGCTTGTTTCCATCTTTTCCCTTCTAGGCGTTCATGGATTGTTGCTGCTGCTGCTGTTGTTGCTGCTGAGGTGGGTTGGTTGACTTTGTGCTGAGACCACCTGAGCTGGTTGGACGAGGGGCCATCCAACCCTTCTCCAGCCAGATATCGAGAAGAGGTGCCATTGGCTCCAACTCCTTGTCGCCCAACAGTCCAAACAACCTACCCACGTTTACAAAATGGATGAAGCAGGTGTTGAGCTCCTTGTAGGCACCCAGGTGCCAGAACTCGAGCCAATGGGCGTGGTAGATGTGAGCGTAGCAACGCAGCATCTGTCTGTAAATGTTGCGGATGTCGTTTGCAAACTGGGGAGGGAAGCCTGATGCTTTGCCCAGCCAGTTGTTGGGATCTGAGGAGGACAGCGCTGGTGGAGCACTGATGAAGGTATCTGTTGGGAAGATGCTGGGGTCTGTGATTTTGCCAGCAATCCATTTTTGGACGTATGAGATGTATTGGGGGGCAGGGACGCGGACGCTCTCGCGTTTGGCATCGAGCCAGGTGTAGGTCATGGCGCCAGCGCTCATGGCCGGACAGGTTTGTTGGTTGCAGATTGGGACACCTGTGTTGCGGTCGGCTTCTTGGACGATCTTGAGCATGCCGTCTAGTAGGCGGTTCTGTTCGACAACTGTTGGAGCAAGACATCAGCATGGACTTTGTCGATTCTCATTGTGGGTTGGTTCTCACTCTGATGTGCCAGCCATTCGCCCTCCTCAATAAGTACGGGCTTGGCTGCGAGGGTCATGAAGTTGCCCTTGACGATAAGGTTGGCGTATTGCTCGCGGAAGAAGAATGGCGGTCGCTGGTTGCTGAGATTGTCGGCGCTGGGATCTCTGTTCTCGAAAGACATGGCAGTGGCTGAAAGGCCTGGTGACAGAGGCATTTGTTGTGAGGAACCAGGAGTCAGGCTGGCTGGACTCTGCATGGTTGGTGAAGGGGTGCTGGCCTTGTTTTGTTGCGTCTTGTTGCTCTGGCGGCCAAAACCACGCCTGGAGTTCACGTGTTAGCTTTGTTCATGGGCGATTGGCTAAGTAAGGAGAGTGGTGTCGGCATGTCTTGTCAATTGAGGGGAAGTGATTGTACCGGATTCTAATGGAGAAGCAAGGCATTCTCGGCCTCTGTCTTGACCAAAAGACGTGGGATACAAAAGAATGAAGGGCAATCGACTCGAGTGACACAAGAAAGCATTCAGACATGATTGGACGAGTAGCACTTACATATTCGAGATCCAAGAAGCCATGATTGCGGTGAAGGCCTCTCAGAGGGCGCTTTCACAAAAGTGAAGAGAGAACAAGACACAGGTTGTTTCGCTGAGCTATCGCAGACAGCTGGGAGAGATGGAGATTGGGAGTGAGCAGAAGATAGCAAGCAGGCTGTGTTAGGGTCAAGATGTCAGGTTGCCCTCTTTACTGGGCCGTCTCGAATCGCTCCCTGCTTGCCCCTTCTTGTTTCACATGCGAGAGCTGCTCGCGCCTGGACCACCACAGCACAGCACACCGAGCACACCAAGCACAGCGTCGTTTGCACAATTATCAAACACATCTCGTTCATGCAACCCACCACTGCACGCGTCGCAACATCCAACACCACTCGTCTATTCCATCTGCCCAACTGCCCAGGTCTTGTCGCTTTGACTCGGCGCATGCAGTAACCGCCATTCAATCCCTCTTGTCCAGCTCCATCGCACAACCACGTCGCAACCAGTCATCAACATGTCGGACCAAGTACCTACAGACCCCAGCGACCAAGCACCTCCAGATCTCCCCGGCGCAGTCACCAGCGCTATCTTGCCAGCCGATGACCCCGTTCCAAACCACTTGAGCGAAGATGAAGACGACATTATTCCCAGAAAGAGACCGCTTGGCGACCTGGTCAACACAAAGATCGATGAGGATGAGGGCTCCAACATGGGAGACGATGATGATCTGTTCGGAGACGGCGGTGACGAGGATGAACAAGAACAAGTTGCCCTGTATCGTCCTTCTCAATGCGCTCGCCATACAACCGCGACTAACAAGACTCAGTGAACCCCTTCGCACTCTGGAGGATGAAGAACTGGACTCTGGAGATGACGAGGGCCGTCATGATCGCATGCCCTCGGAACAGTATGATCAGGAGACACAGAACGTCGTTATCCAAGAGTCGAGCATGAGCAGACAACCACTACCTGAACCTACCGACGGCGAGGTATGTATTGTCGCATCTTCAACTCGAAACACTTGCTGACAATGTCAGATGTACCTGACTAAAATCCCCAAATTCTTGTCTATCGAACCTCGAAGATGGCACCACACCACCTACCAACCGCCCACTACCGATCATCACTCACATGAAGCTGCTCCTGGCTTCTCTGCCTACAACACCGCTATTAGCACTGTCCATTGGAGACGCTCGCCCTCCAACCCCAAGAACATACAATCCAATGCACGTGTCCTGCGCTGGTCTGATGGCAGCTTGACATTACAACTCGCCTCGAATCCTACACAGCAGTACGAGATTGAGGGCAATCCTCTTGCTCCTCGTCAGCGCAATCCTGCCAAACCCACCCCCACGAGCCAGAAGCCCGGCAGAAAAGATCACAGCAATGATTCCTACACCTACCTGACTGTCCCCGATCCTTCAAATGGTCTCCTCCGCGTCACTCACAAAATCACTGCTGGCCTGTCAATTCTACCATCAGCTGCCACCACCGATGATGCGCTTGAGAAGCTACAGAACTCGCTGGCCGCTATCTCTCAGGGCAAGAACAAAAGCAGTGCTGGTGGTATCGAGTTTGTTAAGATCGACGAGGACCCTGAGCTGGCTAAGAAAAAGGCAGAGGTTGCAGAAAGAGAAAAGGATCGTGCAAGAAAGCGAAGAGAAGCTGCAGAGACCCGAGAGCGCGAGAGAAATGGTCGCGCACTGGGACGTGCTGGTCTCGGCTCAAGAGGCTATGGTGGTGGTCTTACTGCTGGTATGCTTGAAGATGATGAGCTTGGCGGTGGTGGTCGCCAGAGAGCCAGAGCAAAGCCCGCGAGACGCCAACGCCGCAACAGCGAGTACAGCGAAGACGAAGACTTTGGTCGCAAAAAGAGCAACTTTGGCAACGACGAGTATGATGAAGAGGACGACTTCATTGCTGGTAGTGACGAAGAGGAGGCCGTCGAAGACGACGAGGATGAAGACGATGGCATTGTCGAGGAGAGAAGACCCAAAGAGCGTGCGCCCAAGCGTGCAAGTCCTGACGAAGACGACGAGGATGCCGAAGGCGAAGACGAGGATATTCCTCAGGCTTCCAGAACCAAGAGAAGGAGGGTCATCGACGAGGACGATGATGACGAGTAATCTTGACTGCAAAAGTATACAGCATTTATCTTTTCTCTTCGGCTTACAGCGACAATTGGTTCACCAATCACCTTCTGGTGCTCAACTGTTCCTTTAGCATCTTTCCCAACAATTCATCAACAATAACATGCGGTTGGTAGCAGACACTTCGGCTTGCTAAGGGTTGCGTGTATAAGGGGCAGAAGGTTTGAGGCACAAACCATTATCAAAACCCAGATGCCAGAGTTGGGAACTGTCGACGAATGAGTGGCACAGAAATGGGTTCGTCTTGGGCATTGAGTTCAGATCCCCACATAAAACGATCGGCAGACCCGGCAGCGGCTGAAAGTGAAGGTGAAGCTCTGACCTCGAATGACGTTTATAAAGAACGAGCCTCCAGCCGCAACGACGCAAAGTATTGATCTTTCTTGATCTGTATCGACCTTACAACCCCATCTATCACTACCTGTCTCTCGAAGCCTAATATCTGACCACTTCTTTCTCCACGATGTCAACTCAAGCACCAGGATTCACTACCGCACCTTCGGACAAAGACACACCACAGCAAGATCGCGGCCTGTTCCATCACGAAGGCAAGAAGCATGAGTGCCACCACTACGCACGCATGTACGGTGGCCAAGCTATGAATGCAGTCATGTTTGGATTTGGCGCAACTCTGGGCGCGGACGCTGCAAATGCCATGGTAGGAGACATGAAGGTATGCTCTGCTTCGTAGTCCCATACTGATGGCGCAATGCTGACTACGTCGAATAGCAATGGTGGAGACACTAAGCAACAAGCGTTGCAAATTCTATGGAATGACATGATCTTACGAACAAAACAGGCCCCGATCTATATACGGGTGGATATGCGAATGTGTCAAAAATCTGGGCTGAAATAGACACCAACTATCTAGTCAATGCATCTGCTACGACATCAAGCAAACATACCATTCCTGATCGCATAATCTTACAAGACAATCATTGGACATGTTTTTTTGTATCCATACGTCTTTGAGACAAGACGTAATAGGAATGCTCTGGTGTCTGATCGAGCTGACGACAAAGTGGGCGAGCTTGAGAATGGTAGGCACGCGGTTGGGTCACGGCAGCCTGAGGCCCAAAGCTCTTTCCTAGACTCACGACACAACCCTTGCTGCCTGGCTCTAACCCGCATCTTCACGACGCGATGGTTTTCTTCGATGCGCATCTTCCACAGCAAACACTTTCCCCTTTGCAGGAATATTACCGACCCATCTCCTTTCTGATTGCCAGCTCTGCCAGCATCTGCCTCAAGATCCATCACGATGCCTCCCAAACGTAGCAAGAAGAATCCAGCAGCCCCCAAGGTTCAAGGCAAACTCAACTTTCAGCGTGTGCAGAAGCCACACACCACAGTCTCTCCTCTCGTTCATGTCCTGTCGCAATACGAGCTCATGATCATGGTCACCGACCGGCTCTCTTCGGCCGACATTATTCACCTCACTGCGACCTGCAAGGAAATCAAGACGTATCTTACCGATGACAAGACCATCTACGCCAGCATCACTGAACGGGCCAACTGCGACGGCAAAGGCATCGAGGCCAGAGCAAAGTGCTTCGGTCACTGGAAGGGAGACGTCACCAATGCAAACGTCCGTTGCGGAGGTTCGGACTGCCAACCTTGTGACGACTGTCATGCCATGGTCTGCAATGTAAGTGTCTCTGAGTCTTTATTAACACGGGCATCCACTTACATTCGTTAGGAGTGTCGCTACCACATTAGCTACATGACCAAGTCGCCTTGCTGCAGGGATGATCCATTGCATTGGGAAAGCCACGAAGTCGATTGCGCAATGGATCTCGACATTGTGCGTCGTTGCCACGGACATTGCGACGAATGTATGTCGGACTACAATTTCGAATTTGCCTACAATGACTGTGCTGACTATGACTTTGACTCAGGTCCTGAGTTTCACTCAGGTACCTTCCCTATCGAAAGCATTCGAGCTGCTTCTCTGGCTGGTGAACCTCGTGAACGTCGCTACTGCTCAGAATGCAGGCCAGGTTTTGCCAAAAACAAGAAGCTGAACTACGAATCCATCCATGAGCTTCTCGCTATCACTGATTACATGGACGATTGGTGCTGTTGCACGTTGGCCGATCAGTTTATCGAGGATAGCTGGCTTTGCCTTCCATGCTTCTTCAAGCAGGAGGCTCAGGCTCACAGCCGCTGTCTCAAGAGAGGAGCCTACAGATGGGAGGACGGAGAAGATGGAAAGACCCGGAAGCTCGTCAAGACTGTAATTGGTCTCTCGAAGTTCTTGCTGTACCGCTGCTAACTCTCGCCAGGAGGAGTATCTCTGTGATTGTGGTCGTGTCGCTGACATCCCATACCTCGTTGAGTGCAGATGGTGTGAAGAGCCCATCCATACTCCAGAGGTCGAGGTGCTGCTCGAAGAACTGGATGACATGTAATGAGGCCGGACTCTCGCTTGCTATGAACAGTTGTTTGCGGTTTCTGAAGACTTTATGGTTGATGGAAGTATGAACAAGAACACAGTATGGATACGAAAGGCACACTTACAAGCATGGCTTTACGATGTCCAGAGAAGCAGAAATAACACTCAAGAGCATGAACTATAGCCAAACATACATAGGTTTACATATTTCAGTACTCCAGTACTCCTATTTTGACAGAGTATTCCTACAGTCATGACGAAGTCAAAGCAATGCAGATCAAAAAGATATGAACATTGACTGAGGTTATCACCCTGTCGTCTGTCCTTCACCCCTCGCGGTTGATCGATCATTCACAACAGGTGGCTCTCGTTCCATCTCATAAACAAGTTGGATAGTGCAAGAGGCACAGACAGGATATCTCTAGGACAAGCCGCTTCTGGTGCACGTACCGGTTCTATCGTCATGTCGATGTCTGGAAGCAGATGATGCACGATGTAGAAGCATTCTTGCAACGATCGACCAATGGGACGGTGATTTGGGAAGGGAAGACTAGACCTAGAGCAAGCAAAGCATGTCTGGACACTTTCGGATGGGATTCAGTATGAGAGAGAAGGTGAACAAGAAGTGTAGCATTTGGGAGAGTCGATGAGACTTTCAGATATAAGGCGCGGGAAGGCAGGAAGACGGATGAGAAACACGGAAAGTAAACAAGTCGATGCAAGAAAAGAAGCAAAAGGACCACTAAAACACCAAAGACCACCCCGACTTCCCTTTAGCCTTTTCTTTTTTGGGGGTATTAGCTAACATCCAACATTGTGTGATCAGCCTGCGCTTCCGATCTTAGCACCGCCTTCATCTGCTGCAGCGGCCGTTCGTCTTGCGGCTCCTTTCCGTCTTTCATCCTTTCCAGCACCTTTCAGAGGCTCCTCCTCGTCTTGTGCTTCCTCGTCCTCGTCATCTTCGTCTTCTTCATCCATCAGTTCGTCATCTTCTCTCGTTTGACTGACGTTCCCCCGTTCCCAGATGGCGACCTCGTCGAGCTCGTTCAGATCAACGGGTTTCTCGCGCAGCCACTTCATCCTGGGACCGCTCTTTGCAAATTCACTGACGCGGAAGCCGTAGATGCGAGGTTCGTAGATGTTGGACTTGCCCAGACCAGGGGCCATATTTTCTGCGGCAAAGCCGTTGATGGTGGCGGGTTGTGTGGGCAGAGGAGAGGGTTGTGCGGCGACTGGAGGAGCAGAGCTGAAGGTATCTGAGACGTTTGTGAGGCTGCTACGGCGTTTGCGATGCGTGGTGGTGGTCGAGGCGAAGTCGGAGATTTGTTCGGGGGTGGGGCCATAGGAGATGGATGCGCCGCCGACGCGCAACTCAGGGAAAGTCATGAAGAAGAGGCAGCCAAAGGTTGTACCAAAGAAGGCGCCATCGACGGACTGGAAACGGCTGTTGGGCGGTGTGTAGACATCGAGACAGCTGGGACAGAACAGCTTGACTGTCTCCTGACCAGGAATGTCGCTGCAGCCGACGGGCAGGACCTTTGCTTGGCCGCAGTAGACGCGTGGACAGGCACCAAAATGGCCGGCTTCGTACTTCTCGGCCATCTGCTGGATGCCCTGGCGCGAGGTGATGTAGCGTTGGTGAATGAGGCCGTACAGCATCTCGGCGCTGCTCTCCATGACAGACAGATCCGAAGCCATGCGCATGTGTCTTCTCTCTTGGCGTCTGTAGGCGGCTGCGTCCCTCATGTCCTCGTCGTCGTCATCCAGGTCCTCATCTTCATCTTCGTCGTCGTCATCGCTGTAGTCGTCTTCGGGCTCAACGTCCAGGATCATCTCCAGAGCTTCTTTGTACATGGGGACCTGGCTCTGCAGACCAGTCAGATTGAAGTCGTCCTCGACAAAGTCCTCGGAGACCTCAGCAAAGTACTCGTGGCCGACCAGGCTGCAGAAAGCACTGATCCATGACTCGGCTACTTGGCTGCTGGAAGACATGTCGCTCTCCTCGTCCGGGCCAACATGGCCAGCGTATGCGCGTGACTCCACGATTGCGGTTGGTGCGTTGGTGCGAGGAAGGGTTCAAAGGGCTATGCGGACGGTTGGCGCGCGGGGGGTTGGACTGATCGAAGTGACGGCGCAGGTGCAAGCGCAATCAAAGCTTTGCGCCGAACGAGGCTTTGGGCTTCAAGGGAAGGTGCGCAACACCAAGTTGGAAGGTGCAAGTTTGTCGGCCTGGAACAGTCGTCTTGTTGCTGTCGAGTAGATGGAGATTAGTGACCGAGCATGCGTCTGTCCAAGCCAGATGATCACGGTGAAGCTGTCGGAGGAGCAATATCTGCTTCTTTTCTCCTATAATCTTTGTTGTTACAGCTGTTTTGCTATCAAAGTGGGATGTTTCCTGGAAGCCAAATCGCCAAGCCTGCCGACTTGATGCCATGCGAGCCGCATCACGTGGAATTCGTCTTCATGCTCAACCTTTCTTCTTATTCTGCATCATCTAGCTACCGAACATGCAACCCCAGCAATGCTTCCGCATACCTTTTACCTCAGAATAGATCTCGTAGAATTCTGCTCAGCTCATCTTCACCACCGAATCCATTTTCATTCATTTGATGAACCCCTGCCCCAAACCCGCCTCCAAATCCATTCGTGTATCCTCCGGCCGCCTCGAACAGATTGGTCAAGTCTTGTACCATCCCATCTGGCGAACTTGAAGATACACTTCCCATGTTGTTCCATCCTCCATGGTTCAAGAATGCCCCCTCGTCAACCTTGTGTCCAGCAAGTCCGGCCATGGCAACCGCCGCTGAATGGTTTGGATCGCTCTGCGTGTTGTTCGTCACCAATCCAAGCTTCGGTCCTACCTCCTTCAGCGACCGAATTGTTTTCCACAACCTTTTGCTAACCCAACTGCCCTTTGATATGCCGCGCACGAGATCTAGCGCCATGTAGAATTCCTCACGCACCTGCCCTGCATATGTCTCGGGCATGTGTGAAACTGCAAGGAACAACACCGCCAAAGCTGTCGTAAGGAATGCATTGAACAAGCTCTGTGAAGCCCGATACATCCTGCTCGTCCGGTTGATGTGCGTCAAGATGCGGATCGTGTCTTTGGCAATGTCTACGACGGTCTGTGCTTGTATGGGATTGCTCACAATCGACGCTGTCGAATGCAGCACGGGCCGATGGATCATGACGCGCATAACGTTCGCTCGCAAGTAGAGGATGATTCGGAGACGCTGTTGTCCAGCAGGAACATCTCCATCTGTCTGGCTCCAGGACTCCCGATCCCAATGTAGCTGCGGAGGGAGATTTCTGTGCCAGTTGACAACCTGGAAGTCGAGATAGCTCACATCCTCCTTGCTGACCTGTTTTCTGCTCAAATCAGAGTATATCAGATGCCGTACCTTGCTGGCAATAGCAAAATGTTCGATCATGGCAGTCAGATAAAGTGATTTCTCGCCCTGCAAAGCGTCAGCTTGGTTAGCATTGTCGAAAACATCATGGCTTACCGGTCTCGGTAGATTCGGATCAATATCAGAGTCCTGCAGAGCAAAAGGCATTCCGGTGCCAAAACTCCACCTCCTGTCAAGACAGTAGACAGACCAAAAGGTAAGCATGGCTGTGGTGCGTTGCTCTTCATCCATGCGGTCGTACGTCTCTTTACGATGTAAGCCAAGTTCGATACAGAAACGAGCAGTCAAGCCTATGATGCGCCATGATATGCCTTCGTTGTCACAGTGAAACTGGTATGTAGCCTAAATAGCAAAGTCAGAAAGCTGCAATAAGCGAGTTTCTTGGGTCATCATACCGCGAGTGCAAGCAACTGGACACCTCTCAGGCTAGTATCACCAAGAAAAAGAGCATCGATCGAGGGTTGCACGTAATCATACATGGCACGGCCTAGTTCGCTTCTCCCTGAACCCTCAACAACCATGGCAGTAGCCATTACGATCTTGAGTATGTTCGTCTCTTCGTCATCGATGGAATCGGCTCCAGGAGCAGACCTCATCATAAGGCCTGTCCTTTGAGCAGATTCCATGAAAGTGAAGAGCTTGTTGACGTAGGCAACGAGTTCTGGTATGGAGAGTAGAGGATACATGATATGCATATCGTCCTGGTAGACACGTATCAGGCGGAGAGCCTCGTCGCGATTGACATTCCAGATGGGATCTTTAGTGGCATGTAGCGGAGCGGAAGTCAGGATATGTGCACCCGGCGACTCTTCGCGCAGTAAGTCGTCGTCAGGACCAGCGGGGGCAATGCCTATAGTCTCGAGATGGTTCTTGGCAACACCGAGGTTGAACTCGGTGCTCGTAGGGCCTCTGAAGGCTGGCCGTGCTGACATACTCTTTCTTCGAGAGAGTTCGGTGGAAGCAACATGTTCGTGTGACATGGTGGGTTGGTGTTGCAGAAAAGGATCGATAGGTGGTTGTTGGTGGGCAAGATCTGCGCGTAGAGTGTTCATGCTAGCAAAGAGAGCATTGACCTGGTCTTGGAGAGAGGCGATCTGGTTGGACATGTTTCGAAAGTCGTCGGTGTCTTTGAAATTGGAGGTACAGCAGTTGGGAGCATAGACGCAATCCAGGGCGAGGTTGCCGCATCGTTGGCATGGGGTTTGGCCGTTGCATTTGATCTTTCGTCGCTTACATTCGTTGCTTGGAGAGTCAGCGGCATGGTCGCGTGTGTTGTGGCATGGGGACGAGGGCGTGTACCAAGCTATGGAGATGTAGCGATTGCGCTTCTGCTTCTGCTGCTGCTGAGGGTCGTCGCTCTTGCGCTTCCCAGTGTTGGAGCCATTGCCACCCCCATCCTGGATCGATGCGGGTGACTCGTCTTCTAGAGCCATGGTCGCTGTTTGTTGAAGATGGACTTTGTCCTTGTCTCAAGCGGGCAGCTCATGCACACGCGCACTGCTGGCCGAGGCCGCTCCTGCTGCTCAGCACACGATCGTCACTGCCTTGCGGGGAAAGGGACCCGCGCGGATTTTCTGCGCACCAGGTGGCCGCGCCATACGCAGACCCTGCCTGCTTGCCCTAACGCACGAAGCCTGCCATGACGCCCGTCAACAATCATTTTCTACCCAGGCATGCACACAGCTCTCCTTGTGAAACGCCAACCTCGTACGTAACTCGGCTCGTTCCGACATTGTACACTCCCTGCTCTTGCATCTCCCGGTGTCTCATCATTCTCATGTCTGCATTGTGCGTTGTGCAGCGACTCAGGGAGGCTTAGATGGGCTGACGAAGCTCCACCAAGATCAGATCCCTCCATGCCTGTTTGAGACTGTGCTTTACCTGCTTAGGACTAGATCAAGATCCAAACCCTCTTCCGCCAGTTTGCCCGCTGCGTAGCCTGTTCTCACCTTACTCGAGTGCCTGAACTTGCCCACTCTTCTGCTGAATGTGCACACAAATCGTCTTGCGTGCTGCTCTCTGGCTGGTTGACCATATTAGTCAACCGGTTTGCTTGGTCGTGGTTGCAAACGATTCCCGATGCCTAACCTAAACATTATTTCTAATCTTGTTCATTCTGAGCCTCATCCCTCAGCTCTTCAAGTTCGCATGACGTCCGTCATCCTGAATCTGCTTCATTTTCTCCGGCCTTGCAGTCGTGTCTAAAGTACTTTGTCCATTCAGTTGCACCCCACTTGTAATCTATTTGCCCGTTCCGGACAATGCTTTGGGCTGAGGGAGGCTGATATGACCTCGCAACGCTTCACCTTTGTCAATGTTACTGCTCCTCAGGACGCAGTAAGCGAAGGAAACAAGAAACGAATCCGCTCTGCCGCTGCAGCATCGGGATGGGCCCAGGGTGCTCGTCCCAATAACCACCCAAAATCCTCTAGCTCCTCAGAAGATCCTCGTTTCTCTCGCCTAGTCGACCTAAACAGTCTGCTCGAAGCGCCAGAAAAGTCCGAAGACTCAAACGACTCGGATCCAGTCCCCACGCGGATTCCTTCTACCAACCCGGTCCGTAGATTCACCTGGGAGTCGACCAACGCCCAGAGAGGTTCCACTGCCAAGTCTGGTCCAACGGAACTGTCGGATGAAGTTATACGATCAAACATCAAAAGAAAGCGAACTCCACGAAGCAGTCAAACGTCAAGTTCTCGCAGACAGACACTCACAAGCTCTTCCTCTGCCTCCGTGTCTTCAAGATCATATGCCGCAAGTCCTGCTACCGCTGTCTCGGCTTGGATATCTTCAATAGGGACACCAGATGCCACTTTGACCACACCAAACTCTGAGCTGGTGAGCCCTCATGATCTAGGCAGCGGTAGTTACGATGCTTTCAACTGCTACCCTGTGCACACTAAGCCATGGCATGACAGAGTATTACATCACAGTAAGAAGCAGCTTCTGTGAGTGCCCAAGTTAATTAGCCGCTAACATGATTCTTAGTGATGACAGTGTTTGCTCCCCGTGGCTGGCCTGCCTTGGGAATTACTCGAGAAGAAGGACTCAAATGGGAACGATTTATGACCCAACACGCCCTCGCGGATACCGCTCTGTTCAACGTCCGATTACTCTTTGCGTCCGGTGACTTGATACGACTGAATGTCTTGCCGCCCGAGACAGCACTTTGGTTACGAGATCAAGCAGTCAGATCCATCAACGAAGCTCTTGATGATCCTGTTCGCGCCATAAGTGATTCAGTGATCCTGGCCGTTGGTCGCATTGCTCTCCACGAGTCAATGTATGGAGATAAAAGTGCCGCCAATCTCATACACCGCCCTGCACAACACCGGATGATCATGATGAGAGGTGGCATGGGTGCCCTTGAATTTCCAGAACTTGTCAAGAGACTGATGAGGTGGGCCGATCGTGTTATGGCTTTGCAGAGTGATACACCACGCTTCCTCGAAGACACAGATCAGTCTTTCTCAATGGATCAGAGTGTCGAAGTTCTGGAAAAGTGGGTGCCTCGGGAAGGCGTTTCCCTACGGAGCAAGGTCAGCACCTAGGTGTTGGACCTGTGTAGCATTATGTATTGTATCTTCGTCCTGTTTTCTAGCGTAGCGTTTTGTTCACATGCAAAAAGAGTTTTTCCTTTCCTCTCTATAGAGGAGTTCCTCTCGCCCAGTTCGTACTTTTCACTCAGCAAGCGACTTTTTACGAACCAAGCTTGAACCGACTCCTCCACAGTCGGGGACCTATCTCGCCCGGACAAGCATCTATCAAGGCAAGTGACTTGTTCAGGTGGAGATCTAATCCATCGAGTCGCAGCTTTCGCACGTACGCCTACAAACTCGAGTAGAACCGGTTGTTCGGCCATCAAACTCTCCAACATGACATCACATACGAATCCTTTCGCATTGCTGCCTGGGATTGCCGTCGTTACAAAGACTCATAACATCGCTCGCGAAACTGAAAATTGAGCTTTAACATTGATACCAGACAGCAAAAAATGAGCCTCGACCCCAAACAACAAGCGATACCGCAGCCGGGAACGGAACCCGCGGATGTTCCTTCCAGACAAGAGATACATGCGAACCCAGCACCTACTTTAGCATGGATTCAGACTCGCGTACACGAAATATACTCTGCTACAAAAGATCTCTCACCCGACAGCAAGTCTGTGCCTATATCTACGGGCGCCTACGCCAAACTCTACGCTGCAATTTTCAACTATGGCACCGCCGTAAAGCCTAAAGGTCGCACAGCGTACCTTAACTGTGAAGATCTCTACCACAGCATAAAGCGAGAGATACGGGTCTATTGTTCAGACGTTCGCCACGAAATTTTTCCAAGGGAGACTCAAGAGAACGACATGGACGAAAGTGCTGCCGGGAGACTATTGACGGCGTATATTCTTCAGTGGGAGAGATTCATGAAGTTGACCAAATTCGTCAGGAATCTTTTTCATTTCGTAGAAAGACATTGGATTAGGCGAGAGATCAGCGAGAAGAGAAAAAATATCTACACGATCGAAGACTTGCACAAGAAGCTGTGGAAAGAAGAAACTCTCCAGATCCAGAAAGATGAGCCATCATCGCAGGAGTTGCAGTCCCTCACAGCTGCTGCACTAGTACTTCGAGAGAAAGCTGGAAACATGACTGTGGAAGACACGTCGCTGATTGAGAATGTCGTCAAGTCTCTTTCGTCCATTGGCCTTAGTATTGATGGTCGTCTTGAAGCGACATAACAAGCGATGTTGATGTAGACATCACATAAATAAACAAGTCCATGAAGTCATCAAAAGAGATCATTCTCTCAAAACTAGGATTTGAGTCTGCTTAAGCTCCTTGCAAACATTCTGACTAAAGTTATGCAGTCCATCACTGATTCTCCATATGCACAACCCACTTTCGGCCTAGAAGTTGCATTCGGCAGCATCCTCCCTCAGCTTGAACTCGACGCAAGTGTTCAGATCAGGGATCAGAACATCGTACATGCTCGTGTTTGATGGTCTCTGTGTGGTTCCACCTGGGAAGCGAAGGTGATACTTGAGAATAATGTTGCTGACAATCATCTTCATGGAGTGGTCGGCGAAGAATCTGCCGGGACAGACAATCTTGCCGTGGCCAAAGTGAAGATTGTTCTCGCTCGTGGTAGTAAATTCTGTTCGTCGATGTCAGCATATAGCGAGAAGTTGGATAAACCGGAGTTATCATACGATGCCAATTACTTTCGCCAGGGCGCTTCCTGTTGTTGTACTGTCGCAGGCCATCGAATGTCTCGGGATCCTCAACTCGCTCAGGATCTGTGCCAATCGCATATGTTGCCATCTGGATGTGAGCGCCATCGGGCAGTACAGTGCCGTCGTGAAGCGTAAGAGGTTGACGCACAATGGCATTGAATCCCACTGTTGGATTGGTTAGCGTCATCGAACATGATTATGAGAAGATAGTTGTACGTACATAAGGTAGGTGGACTGAGTCTCTGAGACTCCCGCATGAAGCTGTCCATCTGCTTCATATCGGCTAGAGCTTGTTTGGTGTAGCCCTTCTCGCGAAGTACGCTTAAGGCTTCTTGTCTTAGTGGCTCGATATATTCCGGGTGAGCACAAAGGTCGAACAAGACTTGAGCCACAGCGATCACGGTCGAAGGGCCAGAGCCAAGGTATGTGACCATCAAACGCTGTACTGTAGTTTCGGGGGTATCGTTGAGCTCGACACCGCCATCCATCAGATTCTGCAAGAAATCTTCAGGTTTCTCATACTTTGGGTCGTCTTGTTCGCGTCTTCTGCGCTCAGCGATGATCGGGATGATCATACGTCTTGCTCTTTTGAGCGCTCTGTCCACACCCCAGCTTGTAGGAAGGAACCAGGCAACGAACGGCTTGGCCAGATCGGGAAAGACGCGCAACATGAAGTTGTGCATGAAACCGTTTTCCGAGTAGTCGATGGCGGTCTTCAGATAAGCCTCGTCCTCTGCGAGGTCTACGACGAACTGGGTAGCTACACCTCTATGAACCATACGACGAGCGAGGCTCAAGGCATTTATGCTTGTCCATTGGGTCTCTGTCGCTGGCAGTTCGGTTGGCAGGTACTTGCGGAACTGTTCTTGAACGAAGGGAACATGCACTCCGAGTTTTGGTGTGAGGCGAGACACGATCATGCGTGTTTGCAGACTGTGATCAGTGATCACAGCGGTAATCGAATGAAGACGCTGAAAAGCATCAACAATCGCAGTGTTGAGACTGAGTTTCTCTGGAGGCAAGCTTGCAAGCTCGGCCAAGTATTTGTTGGGTACGATGAGGAGATCATTGCCTGAGACTTTGAAGAAGTTGTCTTTGTACTTCTCGTATCCTTCACGGATAAGTGCCGGACCATTTCTAAAGAACTGCCATCTGCCCAGTATCATGTTGGTGGAGCCAACAGTAGGTGCGTCAAACTCATAGTTTCCGTAAATGTAGGGTCGACTCTTTCTGCCGAGAGTTACCAGATACCAGTATAGGGTAATGGCACTAGCAACAACAGTGAGAGCAGAAGTAGAAGAGGAGAGAAAGAAATATGAGAATGGTATAGAAGGGGCAGGAAGGTGAGACCCAGTGATACCCTCAAGGGCTTCTGTAGCGTTGTAGGTTGAGGCTGCCATGGTTGGATAGTAAACAGAATCAATTTGTGTGAGCTACTTTGTTCGAAAGAGCTCTTGACGCTCATTTTATATATCAGTATCTCCTTGACACGTGAAGGATTATACCAAAAGACAGCACACCATCGCCAAGCGAGCATGAAGTGAGCCGGCAGTTGTCATCACATGAAGCTAAGGTTGTCAAGTTCTGGCTTTCTGGAACTGTGATAGACCAGGCACTGCGCAGGGATAGCGAGCATGCATGGGACCAACCAAGCTCCACGCTATCAAATCCTCCAGGTGGGTCAAAGTTGGAGACTTATGCTGCACCCACTACAGGGAGACAATGGTGCGTTCCACTCACGATGTCACGACAGGCTGTTTCTCTCACGGCGCAGCTATTAAGGTGCACAGTCTATCAGAATGGTAAACGTGGAGATCTCCTCAAACGAGTGTTCTCCTTGGACACCATTTCCTTCCAGAAAGTACTGTGCATTCCATAGCTATCGCGTGGCAGTCTCTAGCACACGGGAGAGACTGGTAGTGCCCATGCAGATATTCATCGGATTTGTTTCCTGATGATCTGCCTGCCCCGTGTCAACTAATGCACCTACCAGGGTTTTATCAAGAAGACCGAAACTTGGATTAGAGTGCTCATCTGGAAGAGTAAGAGCCTCTCGGGCTTCTCAATCAACTCCGTGGTCAAGCAGGTCTCGCTTCGCTACTGCAATTGATTTGTATAGCGGCTTGACCTCCTGAAGCCTGAGGCGAGCTATCTCCTACCGGGGACGTCGGGGACGTCGGGGATGTAGACGCAGTAGCATGTTGTGTCGACTTTCGTATCGCATAATCACACGGCATGCGTGAGCCACCATTTTCCTATAGAAGCCTGCACAAACTGCTATCAAAAGGAAGCTCGTTTGAGTCAGCATACTTGGGGAAGGCTCTCAAAGCCCATTGGGTAGCGGCACCCTCATGCGTCGGTATATCCAAGATTTTAGAAGTGACTCGGGGTTGAATGAGCAGTCACAAACCCTTACGCTAAGTTACCCAACGCATGCCTTGACAGCCTCGTCTTGACGCGGAAAAGGGTTGAAAGTCCGCGCGGCGTTCACGATGAGGTTTTTATGCGAGTCCACTTATACCGGTGAAAGTTGCTCGTCTCAATGATGATTGGCCTTGCTCTTTTGTCGTATTGATCTGGACAGTCAGTCTGCTCTGCCCATATCTTGAATTGATTCAGTCAATCGGTCGTTGGGCACGAAGGAGCGTCTCCACCAAGATGCAAAGTTGGGAGGAGTCGAGAGCCTCGTAATATAATAAGCCTAGGACCACGAAGGATTCTTTATATTGCTCGAAGGATTGCATACGTTGGGATTCGATGGTGTTGAAGAAGGGCACGCAAGATGGAAGGTCCCAAGCATGGACCAGGTCTCCCCAAACCCACCCCACTTTCCAATTTGGGGAACCAAAGCGCCTGCAGATTGGCTGTGCACGCGCCGAACCATCAAGGATTGTGGCTGGCCATGTTTGTATATTGCTGGCACCTTGTTATATGTGCTCGTGTTAAGCCAAGGTCCAGAGTCTGGTGAGACGCAATGTTTATATCTGTGCATCTAATACTGCTCTCGACCGTGTTACTCTTTCTGAATGTTTGATGATGATTTCCGAGCTTTGTTGTTGCTTACTTGGACTGGCCTTGTTGGCCTATGCAGCAGAGTATCTGCTTGGTCTGACAGACAAGGCACAAGAACCGCCTCGATTGAGATCTAACATACCACTCATCGGTCACGTCCTTGGGATAATCCGTAATGGACCATCGTATCATAGTCGATTGAGGTACGACGAGTCCCATTTCGAATGCTCTCTTGCTTGCAGCGGTTTCTAATCATCAAGACAGGGTTGCCTCCAACTCGGAGATATTCACTCTAGGTATTCTCAATTTCAAGCTCTACACGAGCGTTTCGACCAGACTCTTGCCCGCAATACAGAGACAGTCCAAGACCCTGTCTTTCAGGCCTATGATTCAGCATGTCGCACGTCGATGGGGCGATGCGAGTGATGAGACCAACGAAGCCTTCGGCGGACCCTTGGTTGAAGATTTCAGTCATGCTATGAGGATGAGTCTCGCTACGGGACCAGCTCTTGATGAACAAAATAAGAGGATGGCCGAAAGAGCACTCTTGGATATTGATATTCTGGTCAGCTCCTCAGGTAGTAAGACAGACGGGAGCCAAATCATGCTATTAGACTGGGCCCGCCATGTTGTCACTCAAGCGTCAAGCTGTGGTGTGTACGGAAACGAGCATCCATTCCTGAATCCAGAAGTCGAGCAAGCATTCTGGTATTTATACTAGCCTTTTTATTCCAATTGGGTGACATCTGTTGACGATAGAGCACACAGGACTTGGCATAGTCATCTTTCTGCACATATCTCAGGCTTGAATTTTGATATCTTCGGAAGGGGCTACGCAGCACGACAAAAAGTCTTCGACGCACATGCCGAATACTGCAGTGACATTCCTTCGGACGCATCTCTACTTTTCACAGAACGCTGGCGTGTCTTGTTAGAAGCTGGTATATCCGAAACGGACTGCATCAAGCAGCAAGCAACACTACCGATAGGGATGTTGAGCAATACGGTCCCAACTTTCTATTGGACCATCTGGGAACTGTATTCCAGGAAAGACCTTCTGGCTGAAGTCCGAGAAGAGTTGAAGGCTTGTGCGATCATTGAGCAGAAAGAAGGCTTCGCGCTCAATATTGCTGCTTTGAAGACAGATTGTTCGCTTCTACTCTCCGTGTTCCAAGAAACTCAAAGAATCCGCCACATCCATGCTGCTATCCGTAAAGTCATGAGCGATACGCTGCTGGATGGCAAGTATCTACTCAGGAGAGGGAACTATCTTCAGATGCCTGGAAGTTCAATTCATTCTAACACTGAGTTATGGGGTCCTTCAGCGACAGATTTTGACCCCTACAGATTTGTCAACCAGGGTGCGCACGCCAGCGGATTCAAGCAAAGAGGTCGGGACTTTCTTGCATGGGGCGCACCGCCGCATCTGTGTCCAGCACGACAATTTGCAGCCACCGAGATCCTGATCTTGGTTGCACTCTTCGTGATGCGGGTGGATCTCCGACCTGTCAGAGGTACCTGGGAAAAGAGCCCAGCTCTCGATTTCAATGATCCAGTCACGGTCCTCAACCCAAAGACAGATGTCCAGGTACACGTCAGTGTAAGGGAGAAATGGGCTGGGGACTGGAAATTGCACATGTCGCCCAGTACATGTCGGGTGCCTCTTGCCTCAGGCTAGAAAGACAGATGTGCTTAGGAACGATCCTTATTTCATGGTCGTGCTGTTTAGCATGTAGTTGGCTTGGTGCTCAGGTAAAGCTGATGAGTTCAAGATGTTGAATATAGCGTCCCAGTGTGGTCGGAGACCAGACTCACCAGGTGCCATGTCAAACCATAGAATACTCTTGACATGTTTGAAGACTTCGTCCCACGTATGCATCTGCATTGAAACAGTGATATTTCTTGCTTTCCCTGCAAGCCAAGAATAATGACTCGTGCCGATCGAAGCAACCATGCCAATCGTAATAAGCCATACTCGCAATGTATACTGTGTATGGGATAACAGATCGCTTCTTTCGTAATGTTCTACAAACTTTTCAAGGGCTTGGTTGAGCACGAAAGTATGCGGAAAGTATGTCGTTCCGTGGATGATGAGCATATAAAGGATGAGAGCATAGCGCATAACTTCTGTGGTCGATGATGACGTGGAGCGTGACAAATCCGAGTTCGTTGACAGGAGCCGATGCACCACAAAGCATGCGAGATCATGAAGTTTTGTGGTTGAGAGAGGTGGTTGCTGTGCTGTATGTGACAGATTGCGAAGACGGTGAAACATGTTTGCGACCGGATCATCCAGGGTAAAGTCTACAATATCACCAGGCCCGGAGAGAGGTTGGGCCAGGTGCCATTCGGGGATAGGAGATATGCCGTCTCCAACACCAAGATCGTCTTGGGTCTCAAATTGAGGGGAGCCTGTGAGAATCATTGAGACCCTCCATGGTTCGTTAGTAGCGTACCAGCAAGAAGTATGTATTGACTCACCAGCTAACCATGCGGGCAGTGAGAGGACTTGTCCGTCTTACTTCTTTGATGCCACCTCTAGTGTGTACCATTCTTCTAATCCCTTGTATATGCATCTGACTAACTTCAATATTTCCTTTACCGAACTGTTGACACTGACTTAGTAATGGGAAGAGATTGGGTCTGGGCGCAGCTGAGTTCATTCTGATACGTACTTCTATGGCTGCTAGAGTAATGACAGAATTCATAGTGCTGTCTTGGATTGCCAGGTCTTGGTCTTGAACCTTGCGTCGCAGTAAAGCCACCGAGTCGGCCATGAGAAGTTCCGATGTTTGGAAACCTCTCTGTGCTAGGAGTTCCTCATCCAGGCATGCCGTTTGGAGCGAGACGTGGAAAAGCGCCGGGTCACTTAGAGCCAACGGCCACCACGATACAATGAAAGGATTTGAGCACTCTTTCAGGTCCAGAGGATAGTATTGAAAAGCGATCTTGGCTAGGACTAACTCGGTCAGCTGTAGTCCAACGATATCTTTGATCAGAGAACAGTAGACATACAGCTGTGTATGAGGCGTTGAACATGTTGACGATCGAGCCTTGTCTGTGGATACGAGTCGAAGGGGTCCAGAGAACTGAACCTGCTTGTGTCTGGAAGAAGAAGTACGATTGACGATGGCGCAGCGTCTGACCTCAAGGTCGTCGGCGGAGCAGTCAGAGGCTCATTTGCATATTCACATTGTATGCGGCGTTTGATACAGCGTGAGCAGGTCGGAGTGCGGCGATCGCAGCTGTACTTGGATCTGGCACAGGCTGCACACGAGCGACGGAGCGTCCTTCGCATTATGTGGGAGATAAATTACAAGTGATTTGGCTTGCACAAGTCTCGTGTCTTTGTTCAACGTCGGGTGGTTTAGGACACGTCAAGCGCAGCAACTCGTTTGCACGGTGTAACAAGGGGGTCGACATTTCCAAGACGACTAAAGAAGAGGAAGTGCACACACAAGCGTCCCAAGGGCATGGTGCAAGCGAATCAAGTGGAGATACGGGCAGCGATGGGCTCGTAAGGACGAAACCCTCGGCACTAGATCAAAAGAGGACTAGACTCCGACTCGGAGTCTAGTCCTGATTGGGGAATTTCGCAACATCATCCTGGAAGGATTGATGCATCTTGTAGAGAAATAATGAGTTCATGTTATTTCGGACCAGAATCAGTCCATTTCATTCCTTGTGGAAAGAGCCATTACGGGGACTGTAACGGGATGATTGAGCCGGATGCTCGGCTAGGGCGAGACTGATGGGGATGAGAAAGCGCGATGCACGCACGCGTACCTGGTCTTGAACTTGTTCAAATGAGGGACATGCGCCGGGCCTGCTTTCTGCTCTCGTCCTTACGCATCTGCCAAACCAAACATCTCCATTTTGATTCCAGCATCTGAGATAGCTGCATCGATGGACAACAGCTCTGCAACCATGTCCAGCTGGAATACTGGCATGGTCAATGGCTCGACTCTCCAACCTGCTCTGCCACAGAGCATTCTGCCTGCTGTCCTTAGCGGATGGTCTGTGTGGCAGTACCTTCTGACTTTCTTCCTTGGAGTCATAGTCTACGACCAAGGTAAGCAGCATTGCCTGTCTGCCCTTGTACCATCAACACAGCTGATATGAGGTTTGCAGTCATGTACATCAAGCGCAAAGGATCCATCGCCGGACCTGCCTTCAAGATTCCTCTCATGGGTCCATTCCTCCAGGCTCTCGATCCAAAGTTCGACGCGTATCTTGCACAATGGGCAAGTGGTCCTTTGAGCTGTGTGTCGGTCTTCCACAAGTATGTCTTTCTACTTCTCCCAACCTGCACACTCCAACCAAGACCACTTGTGAAAATGCACAAAGCAATCCTGGTATTGTCCCTGACCCAAGAAGCAAGAAAAAAGTCAGGGATAAAAAGGGCTCTCAAGAGATGTCCCAAAGCACAAGTCTGCCTTCTTGACTAACAAATCCCTCCCACAGATTCGTTGTTCTCGCTTCGGACCGCGACCTGGCGCACAAAGTCTTCAAATCACCTGCATACGCAGAACCATGCATAGTCCCGATTGCAAAGGACATCATCGGACATAAAGCTTGGGTCTTCCTCCAGGGTCGAGACCATGCAGAATACCGCCGAGGATTGGCTCCTTTGTTTACCAACAAGGCTATGGCCACATATCTTCCCGTCCAGGAAAAGGTGCTGGTCGATTACTTTGACAAATTCGTGGCCACCAGCGAGGCAAACCAGAACAAGCCCATGGCTTTCATGACCATGTTCCGCGAGATCAACTGTGCTCTCTCATGTCGCACCTTCTTCGGCGATTACATCTCTCAGGACGCTGTCAAGAAGATCGCTGACGACTACTACCTTGCCACTGCTGCTCTTGAGCTGGTCAATGTACCATTCTCAATGTACATCCCTGGAACCAAAGTGTGGCGAGGTAAGCGTGTCGCTGACGCCGTTCATGTCGAATTCGCAAAGTGTGCTGCCGCGTGCAAAGCAAACATGGCGAGTGGTGCTGCTCCGACATGCACTGTTGACCATTGGGTGCTCCACATGATGCAGTCCAACCGTTATCGCGAGAGGATTGCAGCAGGAGAGACAGACGTCGAGAAGCCAACCAACCTGATCCGCGAGTTCACCAACGACGAGATCGGTGAGACCCTTTTCACTTTCCTCTTTGCTTCGCAGGATGCATCCAGCAGCGCCACGACCTGGCTGTTCCAAATCCTTGCACAGCGCCCCGACGTACTCGATCGCCTCAGACAGGAGAACCTCGACGCTCGCGGTGGAGACAAGAACAAGCCCTTCGATCAGCCCATGCTGGAGTCGCTGACCTACACCAACGCTGTCGTCAAAGAGCTTCTTCGCCACAGACCGCCTGTCATCTTCGTCCCTTACCTTGCCACCAAAGACTTCCCGGTTACGCCGAATTATACTGTACCGAAAGGCTCCATGATCGTCCCGTCCTGCTACCCAGCCTTGCACGATCCGCAGGTCTATCCTGAACCAGACGTCTTTGACCCTGAAAGATGGATCACTGGCGACGCCGAGTCCAAGACCAAGAATTGGCTCGTTTTTGGAGCCGGTCCACATGATTGTCTTGCGAGAAGGTACGTGCCACTATCCATGGCCGGCATGATTGGCAAGGCTGCTATGGAACTCGACTGGAAGCACTATGAGACCGAGTTGTCTGAGGAGATCAAGGTTTTCGCAACTCTGTTCCCCATGGTAAGTCGTATTCCATCTCATAGGCATCGGCCTAGGCTAATGTTCATATAGGATGGATGTCCTCTGGTCTTCTCTAAGCGCCGTTGATATAGTCTTCAATGAGAACTAGAAGAATTAGGCGTATATGACTCAATCGCTCGTATCAGAAGCTATGAGTTTAGACAACTGCTCAATAAAACAGAGATGTACTTTTACCGATTCTCTGCTACTGTCATATCCACCGATCCTTGTATAAATGAAATCAAGCATAACAAACAGAACACACAGCGCCCAGAATTCGCTAACACTGGTGTACGGCAGCTATTGGTTCTGGCTCAACCCTATGATCATGCCAGTCATGTTGAGATGCATGAGTGACGATCACGAGGTCTGCAACCCCGACTTGACGACTTCTACCGGTCTTGAGGGTAAACAATGCCATCGCATTGAAAACAGTCATGCGCTTGCGGTCTGTCTTCTTGGTGAAGAGAGAACACTAGTATCAGCAGCTCTGGCAAAGTGCTCAAGTTCAAGCTTAGCTTGATTGTCTCTCATCTGCGACTCGACAATGTCCGCCCCAGGTCATTCTGTGCGTGATACCGTGCAAGAGTAGCACGGGCTTCATCGCATCTTCCTTGAGCTTACAGCCATCTTGGAGGCTCGGGTAGGCCGCAAAAAATTGCTTATAGGAAGTAAACATGCCATTAATACCTATCATCATAGCATTAAGCTCATAATCACTAGGCTACCAGCAGTTGTCCAAGCCTTTGTAGATGGCTTTGCAGAAGCGGTAGGCAGCAGAATCGGTGTCCCGCCCCAGTCGGGTGAGACGACTCATTGCTCGAGCACAGGCAACTGTCACTCACATGACAGTGCAGCCAGAGCCGCCTCTTCTCCTCTGGTTTTCTCTGTATTGACGGGTCGTCTCCTGCTCTTCCAGACTGGCCATATAAGCAGGACCAGTTTGGAGATTCTTGCTTCTGTATCTGGGCCCCGGACCTCCTCCCCTTCCTCCACCAGAATACCCACCTCGACCCTGCTGCCCTCCACGATACATTGCTTGTTCTCTGCGTCTCATTTCTTCATCTCTTCGCACCTGTTCTCTGAATTCACGCTCTTCTCTCATCTGCTGTCGATGGATTGCTTCGGCCTCTGCTCTCATCTGGCGCTGGTACTCTTGTTCTTGCATTCGGCGCATATGCTCGGCGCGTTGGGCTGCAGTAGGGCCATTGCCTTGTCGGCCTGGTCCGCCGTCCTGAAGGTTTCTGGTGTAGCCTGGGGGTGGGGGCTGTCTGTAGCCACTGCCTAGGCCTTGTCGACCTGGTCCGCCGTCCTGAAGGTTTCTGCTCGTTCGCATGGTGAAGATTATGGAGAGCGAATGTGGATGTTTGGCTAGCAAGCGGTCTTGCTCGCTCAGGGTCAGTTGCATATACTCGGAACAGTAACATGTTTATGGATATAGATCATACCTTGGGTTTGTAGCTGTAATCTTGACAGAGGCAAGATTCTAAGAACTTGGGATTCTTTTGAAGTCAAAGGATATCACAGAAAGCCAACGGAGCAAAGCTCTTTATAGAGCAAAATGTATACTTGTTATATACCTACCCATATTTACGGATCCTCCAACAGCCATCCGGACAATCTGAGCCTTGTACTTCTGCTTATGAACTTCTGGGCTGAGTGTCATGCAAAAGGCCAAACAAGTATTGGATGATGCCATGTATCTCTCCACAACCGGAAAGAGCAATGCACTGAAACGCAGCCACCACCAACCCGCCCTTTACCCCGCTCTGGCTCTCCTGCATCGTCGAAAATGCCTCAACGGATGGGCAGAACTGGTGAACTGTTCTGGTGAATTTCTGATGAATAGTCTTGTGAACGAGATGGGCAAGTCCGAAGGGTACTCGTGGAATCGTAGAAAGAGGAAGGAGCGCTTAGAGGTTAAAGTAGATAGAAATGGTAAGAACTGAAGTCGAAAGAAAGCATACAGTCTAGACTGGAGGTCCACGTTTCCGTCGATCTTCTGCTTATGCATAGCTAAGAATAGCAAGGCTTGGTTTGGTTGATCACCAGACAATCCCTCAGCCTTGAAGCCTGTCCGATGTGCATGAGCCGAATCCTCCAACTTCTCTTGTGGGAAGGCAGGCTGAGACCTCGTAGTAATTTGGAACCATCTCTCCATTTCGACGATGGCTTGCTTGCAGATCGTATGAATTTGTTGTATCTGCCTGGTCGGGTCTGACTTGAACATACGAGCATGGCAGTCATGTCGAGATTCATAAGCAACAATCACAAGGTATGCAGCCCCTACTTGACGACTTCTACTGAGAACTCAGGCTTTTCGTTTGCGCCATCCAGAGCATCTGCAATCTCATTCTCTTCCGCCTCGAGTCCCTGAAGCACCGCATCTTGCTTGTCTTCAAACAGCAAGACAAGCTCTTCTTCTGAAAGATTTTTGGTTTCCGGGAATATGAGGTATATGATGATCATCTGTCATTGTTAGCTGAGTTAAGCATGTCCCTTAATTTGAGCTTGCGATTACTTATAGCAAGAATGAGCATGCCGAGATAAAAGACACAGTAGAAGCCGATGCGCTCGAGGGCAATAGGATTTACGTATCGATTGACTGTCAAGGCGGCCTGAGAGACTGCTATCATGATGCCAAGTCCACGAGATCGAATCGCAAATGGCAAGATATTCCGCCCCAGTTGGGTAAGACGACTCATTGCTCGAGCACAGGCATCTGTCACTTACATGATAGTGTAGCTACTATGGCCGTTTCTTTTTGTGTTGTTTTCTCTATATTGACGGATCGTCTCCTGCTCTTTTAGACTGGCCGTATCCCTTCGCTCGCAATCGTCCTCGCGCGAAACTTTCGGGATCACATCATAGAAGCGGGCCCTTTGTAGGGAAAAGAATGTCCACAATATTCGCCTCTGTGGGGAGTTCTCCCGACAGCATATCCGACCAAATCGGAGTACATGCCCTACTCGCAAACTACTACGAGTGGATGGGAGATAAGATTTAACAGATCATCCATCTTGACATGCACACGTTGAGCAAGACCCACGCACCCCTCTGATCTCTCTAGGCATACATCATCTCACATTTCGCGAGGACGATAGCGAGCGAAGGGATAGGCAGGACCAGTTTGGAGATTCTTGCTGTGGAGTTTGGGTTTTCTGGCTGCTCCCATGCGAGCAGTCTCGTCTTGTCCTTTCAAGCTGGCCATGTAGGCGGGTCTGGTTTGAAGGTTCTTGCCCGGTATTGAGTGGTGCTTGGAGATTGAGGTATTGTTGGGACGGTCAGTAAGAATACTGAAGTAGTGATACCTTGAGCAAGACAGACATTTGTAGGGAAGCTATGGTTGGCACTTTCGTGATGGACTGAAGGATATCGATCGGTGATGTGTATGTTTATAAGGAGCGAGACAGCGATGGGGTAATATACCCGATTGTCTGACAACCTACGAGAGCCCTTGATACGTCTGTTACCACGTCAAATCAGCCTTCTCCAGCTCGTGGCTCATTACATGAGTTCTTTATTACTATCAAAGTATTAGGGTACCTGCCGGGGAGAAATCATGAAACATGCTGCATGAAGCCACACAGATGCGCGGCGATGAATGACACCACCGACTGGCATAGCAACCGACGCGCATGAGATAGTGAATGCGCTGACCATCTAGTGCTGGAACACCCTGTACATCAAAACATCACTCGGAAGACTGAGTCGAGAACAAGAGCCATCATTGCTAGGATGCAAGAGTGAAAGCAGTCGACCAAGTCGTCAGATAGAGCTCGAGGTCAAGAGAAGGACGGTTGGCTGGAGCTACTTGACGGCCCTTTGCCCAAATTCTTTCCGAAGAAAGGGCCGTCGAGTAGCTGCAGCCGACCGTCAGAAGCTCCCTCTTGGCGGGGACCGGCCTCCGACGTCGATGGTTGTCAGCCTTTCTGTATCACCATCCAATCATTCCCATCGGCATGAACGGAGGATCTGTCTCTTGATATCATCGTAGGCATTCTTTCGAGCATCGAGAACGTCGATTCGCCGGTTTTGTCATTGCTGCATGCATCACCTTATGCAAACCGCTGGCCGGGTTGACTTCATGTGTCGTCCACGTTCTAATCTCAGAACCATGCATGGCATGCGTGTGACGTGTCAGTCCATCAACGCACGGTATTGGACAGCGGATCAGAAGGATCTAGCTTACGGTAGTTACTTGAAGAGTCGAGGCTCAGACATGGCTGCTTGTCTGTCAGCTCCCCAACCGTCTTTCGTCCTAAGCTTCTAAATCTGGGTATCTCGAGATGCCTTGTTTTGGCCTTGGCGCCTACACTACGTCAATTTTCGATACGTCTTGCCTTTCTCAGAGGCGTATGGCATTCGATAGCGCGTATTAGTGTGGCCAGGCAATTTGGAATTGACTGCGATGATGCTTGATACGCTGTATACCTACCCCTGTTCATCGCGACACGCATGAGCACAGCGATATCACATCCTTGGTATGGTCATACTCACTCTTCTCGGACCTCGGTACTCACCCATGCATAGACTGCGCCTTGTCGCTGCTCTTCAGTTCACTAAGAGTCACGCGCTATCTCCAGTCGTTGAGGTCCACGAGCATGACAGGACTTGCCTTCTTACTATCTTTCGAAGCAGTGCTCGGTCCGTAACAGCTCACAAGTAAGTTGGAACCCGGTCGGTGAGACTGATACAGACTGGCCTCCGAGTAACATAGGTAGACCAAGACGCTAAGTCACTGTAACGAATCGCAAGACCTAAGCCCGCCATGGTCCTTTCCTTGGACGATATTCAGATCGGCTGGATTTGTGCACTGGCAACGGAAGCATCAGTCGCCCAATTGATGCTCGATCATGTGTACCATGAGACAATACCGCTTCCAAAACACGACGACAACATCTACACGTACGGCCGTGTCAACTTGAAGACTGGAGATGGGTTCCACAACATCGCTATTGCTCAGCTACCGCTAGCTGAGACTGGAAAAGCCTCTGCTGCAACTGTGGCCAAGGACATGCGTCGCACATTCCCCAACCTCAAGTTCGGCCTCATGGTCGGTATTGCAGGTGGTGTGTGGACTTCTAAGACCGATATTCGGCTTGGAGACATTGTGGTCGGCGTAGCCGAGGACAATGGTCCAGGTGTTATACAATATGATCATGGGAAATATATACAAGACTCCGACTTCGTTCCAAGGGGTGTCATGGACAAGGCTCCCAGGCCACTCCGAACTGCCGTTGGTATCATTCAACGGAATCACATGTGTGGAGATCGAGACTATATCGCGAGTCTTCACAAACAAGCGATTGTTAGCTTTGCCCCACGACCAGGTATGTAGAACCACTGAGAGGCGCTGTTGTTCCGCTAAACATGCTCTGACACACACTGACAGCTCGCGATCGACTCTTCGAAGCCAGCTACACACACAGAAACACTGGAAGATCGTGCAGGGGTTGTGATAGAGACCAATTGTGCAGACGATCTAGACGGCCTTTTGCATACCCTGCAGTTCATTACGGACCCATCGCTTCGGGAGATGCGGTTATCAAAGACGCTCGATTGGCACGGGACATTCATGCAAGACATGGTGTACTGTGCTTTGAGATGGAGGCCGCTGGGCTAGACGCCGCATTTCCCTGCTTGGTGGTCCGAGGAATATCGGACTATGCAGACACGCACAAGAATGACGACTGGCACAGATATGCTGCAGCGACGGCTGCTGCATATGCCAAAGAGGTTCTGGCAGTAGTGACTCCAACAGCTGTGTCTGCCTTGCCTTCGATCGGTTAGTTCTCCGTTGGTTCCATGTAACACATGCCTCCCAACATGTATCCTGCCCAAGGTGATGGTGAGGTAGAAAGACTCAATCTCTGCTTTGCTCCCCGCGGTCAATAGCTCTTATGTACCAACAAGCATAGCGTCTGGTCTCAGCAATCCCAAACTATTCACCGACCAAATCAACCACCCTTACCACAAGTCCCTGCATTCTTTTTCAGGCACTGGTTCACAAACGTTGCTGACACAACTGAATATAGGCAATCAGTATTGGATCATGCCTCGTAGATCCAGTTCACTGTTCACGGGCCGTGTGGCCGTCCTGAGCAAGTTGAATAAACAGTTACTACCAGATCCCAATGTCGAAATCCAACCTTCACGCCAAATATCCGTGCTCCAAGGCATGGGTGGTTCAGGCAAGAGCGAAGTCGCTATAAGATTTGCAGAGGCGAACAGGGACAAGTACGTGCGGGTGATCATTCAATTAAATCTTGGTTTGCTGACTTTTCAAGGTTCTGGGCCGTGTTCTGGGTCGACGCCAATACAAAAACAACCGCCGAACAGAGCTTCGTACGGATTGCGCATGTCTGCGGACTGAAGGACACTGACATAAACTCTGTTCGTCATTGGCTTGCAAATGTCGGTCGTTCTTGGCTTCTCATCCTGGACAACTGCGACGACGAAACGATCGACTATACCCAATACATTCCGCCATCTCAAAGAGGTAGCATCATTTTCACCACACGTTTGGTCAAGTACCAACATCTGGGCAAACCACAAAACTTGGATATCCTGGATCGCGAAGATGCGGTTGCTCTTGTACTCAAAGCATGTGGTCTGAAGCCAGTATCTTGGGCAAGACAGAAATCCTATGCTGAGGAAGTTGTCACTCTCCTCCAGCAGCTTGTGTTGGCTCTGGTGCTTGCTGGTTCTTACATCAACAAAGGTTACTGCACTCTGGAGCAATACCCAGATGTCTTCAGGCGCCAACCGAGGCGGATGATGCATGAAAAATTCAACCAGAGTTATGGAGATGTATATTCGACTTTCGAAGTGACAGCAGCCGCACTAGAAGGGTCAAGCGCTCGCGAAGACTGTTTGGCGCTCGAATTACTTGGTGTTCTATCCTTTTTTCATCATGAAGACATACAGGAAGAAATCTTCGTCAGAGCCCTGAAAAGCTGTAAAAGCGAACATGAAATGCAACAAGATTATGAACAAGATGATCGCACTGAACGCAAAACCCCAAGATGGAAGTCCGGTCTCCAGAAATTCGCCAGGGGTCGCTCGTCTATAAAGAGCCGGACCCTCAAATCAATCTCACATTCCAAATGGATCGAAGGAGAGATTGATCAGGTGTGTCTCTGGCACTGTCAGCAAGTCTTTTCAGTTATCGGTCAGAACTCATTGAAAGATTACCTGACGAGCAGAGCACGCCTTTTTCAACTCTCGTTAATCAATCTAGATAAGGAAACCGGCACAATCTCGATACACCCTCTTGTACACAGCTGGGCTCGAGAACGTCTAAGCACATCGGAACGAGATTCGTCATGGAAGAAAGCGGCTTCGCTCCTCGCGTTCTCCACCGGGCTCACGATGTTTCCGGAAGCCTACATGACAGATCTGTACCCTCACATTCAACAGTGTTATCATCATTGGCCTCAAAGACGTTCGTCGTGCGAGATACCCTTGAACACGGGTCGAGTACTCTACTTCTTTGCGTCTCAGTTGTTGATCAACAGCAGCCGTACTGAGGCTCGAAAGATACTGCACCTACTTGGTAAAAGATGTAAACTTGATGAGTCTACAGAGTGTTTCAGAATGAAACTACTGCTTCAGGGCGAGGCGGAATGCCTTGCTGAAGAGCATCCTGACCAGGCTATAAAGTTGGGTTGGCAAGTCATCCGGGCCAGGGAAGCGTACTTGCCTAAAGATGATCCAGACGTTCTGGATGCAAAAAAACTAGTAGCTTCTGTATACGTCCGCCACGGTCGACACATGGAAGCCATCCCAATGCTGAAACGTCTGATCAAGGTTATGAGTAGATGTTTGGAGCCTGATGACCATCTTCTTCATTCAGCGCAGCATTGTCTTGGATTGGCTTACAACTACGCAGAAGAATACGACAAAGCTATCGCTGTCTTGGGTCCGCTGGCCGTCGTTAGGGCCAGTGTCTTGGGTCGCAAGCACAGAGAGCGGCTCAACACCATGAACGTGCTCGCATGTGCTTATCAGGACTATGGTAGATCCGAGAAAGCAATCGAGATCTGGGAAGAAATCGCATCGCTGGAATCGGACTTGCCCGCCAACGTGAAGCGAAAGGGTGACATTCTGGGTTTGGCAACAGCGTACACTGACACAGGAGACACTGAGAATGCAACAAGAGTCTTGGAGCAATGGTTGTCTGTCCGAAGAAAAGATGGACCCCTAGATGACGAAGAGACACGCGATTATGTCAGGCTGCTAGGCGAGCTATATCATGAATTCGGAAGGCATGAAGACGCCATCAAGCTGCTTCAAGAACTGGTCGATGTCGAAGCCCGACTCTTGCCATTGGAAGACCAAGATCGTCAACTCACCATACATGCATTAGCCTGCGTATACAACCCACGGCGAAACGGTTAAAGCAATGCGATTGTGGGAGCCTCTGGTCGATGTTGCGTTCAGCGACGAGGCCCGAAGTCTATTCCAAAGAAGCTTGACAACAGTCCACGCCCAGCTCGGATACGACAACAAATTCATGCGATCTGCAAGAAAGCCACCATCGAAATGGAGAGATGAATCCAAGTTACTACGAGGTCTCAGCCTGCTTTCCTGAAAGATGTTCGAGTTTTAGTTGTTCTTTAGCTGTCGTGTACGAAGGTATATTGCTTAATACGACCCTAGCTCCCTGACCTGCAACCTGCCACCAAGTCCCAGTTTTCAGCTGACTGTGGCCGTATGTGCTAAATTGCTAGTTTTAACGCAATATAATCAGCAGAACGTATCCAAAAATACAGAATATAAACATGCACCGTGCATGAGTGGACACGAAAAATGATAGTGTCCGAGGCATGAAAGGGTTAGAATGACCAATCGGGTAAAGGCGGTGAACTGCAACACCTTAGGAAGGAAGGAATGATAGCATATATGCGAAGATACTGGCCACACCACGAAGCATGAGCGAATGAGCAGTTGAGGGTGACAAAGCCGAAACAGGCTTTCAAGTAGCACTTCTAGCGGCGAAAGACCGCAAACGGACGTCTATTCCGGTGTAGTCGATATATGAACAGCGAACAGAAAACGGAGTCTATCAAAATCTAGACAAGAACATAAAGAGGTCGTGGTAGTTCAGTGAACGCTGGTGCAACCTTATGCTTAAGACCTATGTAGGCCTCGCGACGAGCTGGGCTGCCCTTAGTGACTGACCACGTCTCTAAGCCATAATATGTCGCGATTGAATGTACAAGCCAGCGTCTAATGACTGTCAGCGAGCGGTCACTATCACTAAAAGCAAAAGCATATACGTACCCAAATGCAGCGCTACGATCATCAGCGAGACTCTCAAGGATCATTCGTTCCTTTGCTAAATCATCACTGCTAATGCTCGTACTGCTGTCATCACTGACGACACTCTTCGAACGCTTGCGATCATCGCTCATTGCACCATTACGGCCAACGAAGACGATTTCCTCGTCCTCACTGTCAGCATCAACCAACCCATCCTCAGCTAGCTGGCGCTCCTTGGCGGACCATTGTTGTACGAAGCTTCTAACCTCGTCTTCGAGGTCCTGGAGCATGTTCTTTGCACCTCGGCTCTTCTTAAGTTTCTCGCGGAGTTCACGCGGGACTCTTGCCGCGGCCTGCTCGTCCTTGGAACCATGTGCGCGAGTGTCGCCAACATTGTTTGCACGACGTGTGTTCACCTTGGCCTGTGCCTTGGCCTTGTACTCGGCATCCCAAAGCGGTGCCAGGAAGTATGGGACGTCATGAATGGGGTATGTAGGACGGACTTCCCAGTCGCTGGGTAACGGGGGTTGAGCGTATGGGTTGCTGAGCAGGCGATCGTTCTCCCATCGCTGCCTGCGACGGCTTCCCTCTTTACCCTTGAGCAAGGCTTCGCGGCGTTTTAGACTATCGCGGCGGACGGGTTCTCGCCTCTTGTAGACGGTATGGACTTCTTGCTTTGATCGTGGCTTGGCGGTAGCCATATCATTTGCGGCAGCGAGAGCATTGTCATCTAGCGGAATCTCGATTGTGACGTTGGCGCGGGGTCTAGGAGAGGTCGGCGTCGAGATGGTCGTTGCCTGTAGCGCCTCGGCTGCCTGTTCAACTGTCCATGCCTCAATGTCGATGCCTGTGGGCGCTGCGGTGATAGGATCGTGCGAGATAGCCATGATGAGAGTGCGCCAATGAACCGGGAACTCGAGTGCAGTGAGCGAGAGTGAGGTGGATGAAGGACGACGAGGGGCAGGAGACAAGGAGAAGCAAGCATCATCATCATTGATGGCACTTATCGCCACTGACCAATCGAATTGCCCCGCATCCGCACACGCCTTAGTGCCGATGATCGTCAGTCTTTATCTCGTTTTCTCTTTCCGATCCGGACGCCGCCCTGCTTTCGCCGAAAGCATTAAGCTCGCATAACATGACTTGTTCGCGTTATACACAACCAGCACAACTTGATGAACACTGGTGAACACCATGGCGACAAAGCAGAGCTTCAGAGAACGAGGTTCCGTTAGACTCGGTGGATTTCTATGCAGGAGTCGGGCTAATTTCTTTCTCTCCAACTGCTCTTGTTAGCCTTTGTCCCACAAATCAGGGGAGAGTTGGAGGCAGAAGAAAACGACATCTCGTAGAGCAGCACGCACCCATGCATAGCCAATTTCATCGTGGCCACCGGTTTCTCCTTGATCTATTCTCTTGACAAGTAGGGAGTCGTGATCCCTGTCTCTAGGGCATACGCATGTAGCACAAGCTGCACTTACCTAGGCAGCACACATGTTTGTTGTTGCTGATTGCTACCTGTGATTGCAACCCGGTCGTCTTGGATGACTTGTTGATGATGATCATCCGGGAAACCAAGTCGGCCCTTGTGTCATTAACCCGCATGTTCGAGAGTTGAACTGGTCCTAGGGCTGGTTAGATTGAGAGCGGGATGTCGAAATTGCGGTGCATCTGAAACAACAACTGTGTTGACGTGCGTTTGGTAGCAGATGTGATGCACTCCGAGCAATGGTTGTTTGCGCTCGGCTTGGCGGTTGACAGCAGTCTTGCAAAACCTTAACGTGCTACTCGAGAAGAATCTGTTTTATCAACCCTCCTTTTGGAGCCACGACGAGTGACGTGTGCTGTGACCGTAGACATGGAATGGACAGTGGCAATGCTGTAGGCTGTTTGCGCTTTCGGCGCGGCGTGCACCAAAGGTCGCACACTCTTATCACCAATACCACACAAAACACCTGTGTGGGTCTTCAGGTTAATTTCCCTATAGACGGATGTTCGGAGTCCGAAGAGCGCTGCCCTAGTAGGGTACGGGCATCAGGCGGGCAGGTGTGCTAAGCGCTGAGTGCTTCCTCTCCACATGCAGATGTGTGTCAGAAACGTAGCTGTGAAAATTATCTCCCAGCCAGAGCCGTGTCACAGAGATCATGGCTCCTGGATGTGCCTCTCTGAAGCAAGCCTCATCTGCTCACGACCTGAATTTATCGAACGGAGTCTTCGTTCTATGTTCTATGAGCCCATCTCTACCTCCACGAGCCAGTATGTCTGTAATTCGACGTGGATCTGGAAGCACGGCAATGGCGAACAGCTTTGCGGCTCCTGAAACGCTTCTGCATCTCATGCAGCCTTCTATATCTGATACAACAGGTGCGGGCCCTCCCGGTTACTGTCTGCTGCACCAGTTCTGGAGTCTCCATCCCTCTCTCCCTTCCGAACCAACCAGTTTGCGAGTAACGGCAGCGCAATCAAACTTGGGAGCATGGCATTTTTCACGTGTGCAGACGAGGTGTGGCCGCCTCCTTGGATTCTCTGTAGACTTTTTATATAGGCCTTGTAGGTGTGCATCCCTTTCCTTGCTTTTGTATCTCTCTTCTCTTGGTCAGTCTGTTATACAGTCTTTTTTGGCGTTTTCGCCTTTCCATTCATTCAGTCACTCCTTTGACATACCCTTGCACTGCTTTGATAGTAGTGTGCCACTCCTTTTGCTTCATTCTCTTCACTTTACAAGTCAACAGTTCAAGCGCTTGCGCCTCTCAAAACAAACACTTTTCTTGATCCAACTCCAGCGTTCACGTTGAGCCAAACGACCACCTGAAGATGTTTTCCAAGTTCTGGACCGCTTTGGCACTTGCTGTCATCAATCTTCACCTTGTCGCCGCAAAGTCTGTTGTTGCGCATTTCATGCTCGACAACTCCTATGCCTACACCGTGGGACAGTGGATGACTGACATGAAGGCTGCTCAGCAGGCCGGCATCGATGGTTTCTCTCTGAACTGGATCCCACCGGACTGCACCTCGCCCAGCCGCAAATGGCAGATCAGCCGTATCGATGATGCTTTCGAAGCTGCCGAGAACACCGGCTTCAAGCTCATGTTCTCTTTCGACATGAGCTACACCACTTGCAACACTTTCTGGAACACGACTTTCATGACTGACATGATTACTAAGCATGCTAGCAGCTCTGCTACTATGCGCTGGAACACTAATGTTCTTGTCTCGACCTATGCTGGCGACGACAACGATGCATACGGAAACCAATTCTTCCAGAACCTCAAGAACTCTTGCAAGAGCGCAGGCAGCCCGATCTCCCTGGCTCCTGCTCTTGTCTCGTACGCACAAGCTGCTCAAACCAATGCTCAGCAGTCTGCTGCCAAGATGGTCAGCGACTACCCTTCTATCGATGGTTACTTCAACTGTGAGTGATTATACATGTCTGGCTGTCAACTCTGACTAACGACTATCAAGGGCAAGCATGGCCTCTGATGGACGCCAACATGACCTGCACCGCCGACGAAGCATTCAAGGCTGCGCTGACCCAGAACGGAAAGACTGGACCTTACATCATGGCCGTCTCCCCCTGGCAATACAAGGATCTCAACAACGGTATCGCTTCTGACTCTTGGGTCGCCTACTCAGACACCCTCTTCGCCCAGCGTCTGCACACCATTGCCAACAACCAGTTCTCTCCCGATATCATCGAAGTGCTTACCTGGAACGACTTTTGCGAATCACACTACCTACGCGATCTTCCCAGCATGACGAATACCAGCGCCACTGACTATGTCACCTACAGCAACGGCATGCAAAACTATGTCGAAGGCATGAACCACGCACCCTGGCGCGTCATGGCCAAGTACTACCTGAACTGGTGGAAGAATGGCCAGGCCCCTGCCATCACCATGGACCAAGTCGTTTACTGGTACCGCGTGCACCCCAAGGCCGCTGCATGCTACGGCGGTTCCTCGAGCAAGATCAAGAACCAGAACTATCCCACCGATGCCGTGTTTGCATGGGCTCTGGTCAAGGACAAGGCCACCATCTCTATCAGCGTAGGTGCCAACGAGTACTGGGAGTTTGAGGCCAACTCTTCCGGTCCTGCTCTTTCTATGGTTCCTTTCCCTGAGGATCTTGGTTCCAGTGGAACTACTCCTCAGGTCAGCATCAACAGGAACAACAAGGTTGTCCAGTACTCACAGGGCAGCATGCCCATCACAGCTTCCTGCGTAAGTGATCTGCCCTTGTTCTGTCAACACTCTTACTGACGATTTGTTCCTACAGAGCTGGAGCAACTTCAACGCCCACGTCGAACTCTGCGGTGAGGGCATCAACAAGGGCCCCTCTGTCTCCTCGTCTTGATTCGACTACGAGAAAAAAAAACACAACGCTTCACATTCACAAACGAGAAAAAGAAAACAAGAGACTTTGCTGGGACAGAGCTCGACATCACAACGAAACAAAAGGAAACACGACAAACACTTTTCAATTCTTGTTTGGGGAAGACTTTATGATCGGGGTTGGGTTGGGATACAGGTGGTCAGGAAGGTAAACGAGGGATGGATGGGTCATAACGAGGTTACTCTTCTTTTCATAAAATGGACGATGGCTTTTAGGTTATGAGGTCGAGTTCTTTCTTACATCTTCTCACAATGGATAGAGAGACTTGAATGCTTTCGATGGTTTGTTCGCCTGGTCGCAACTTTCTTTCTGCTTGTGTCTGCGCTGCTCATACTGTTGTCGCCATGTAAATGGGCCGCTCTGTTTCCAGGCAGAGAAAACAGACTTGATGCCAAAGCGACCAGGATGGCGTGAATACACTCGACTCGATTCCATGTTTGTAACGTGTGAATTTTGTATACAATTGTAGAAGAGATGTTCAAGATGATGCAAACTTTTAGTCCCTCTTGCCTCCAGCAGAACCCAAGGCATAGCTGCTAGTGCCTACTGCATAACCATATCCGCCCAATCTGCCACCCTCCATGCCGCCGGTCATTCTATCTTTGCCGTGGTTCCTGAGCCTTCTCGGAAGTTCGACGCCACGGAAGTAGACGATGCAGATGGCAGCTGCGGCGCCAGCACTCAAGAGGCAGTAGATCAGAGTGCTAGCGTAGATGTGGCCGCCGACGCCGGACCAACCAGAGGGCAATTGCTGGCCAGAGTACCAGCGGATGGAGAAGGTGAAGGGCAGAGCGTCACCAATGACGATGCGAGTGGGTGGACGGGTAGAAATTGAATAGGCGGTGGCAGCGTCAATGACACCGGGTGAGACGGACTTGGGAGCAGCATGTAGCAGCATGTTGAGGTGTGAAGAGACGTGGAGATGCGAGAGTTGTAGTGTGCCTGTCAAAGCAATGATCAGGGGAATGTATTCATCGTCGAGACTGCCTTGGCCCTCAATCGAGGGGTCTTCTTTCGGAGCCTTGTAAGAAGCGGAAAAGGGACGAGTGGGGATGCGACAGGTCATGGGAGCGTCGTTGTGGACGTAGAACTCGAGGAGGTGGAACATGGGGTCCGAGATGAAGTCGAGGGTGCAATTGATGTCCTTCTCGACACCAAAGTAGATCTCTAGTGGGCGTCCAGTCTCATTGCATACGGGGAAGGGCACATATTGAAGCTGCCCTGAGGCATCTGTGACCTGTCACGCTATCAGTTGGCTGTATCAGTCACAGCATGGTGTATTGCTTACATGCTCGCCAGTATCAGATGTCCTGTTGACTCGAGGTGTGTTAGTAAGGGATCATATTGCAATTAATCAAAAACGACATACGACACGTCACGGGGATAGCATCCCCTGCGCGATAGATGGGCTTCTCGTCGACGAGGGGCTCCTGGGTTGCCGCTCGCGCCAAGGCAGTGAAGAAGACGAGGCACAGCTGGACCAGCAATGAGATGCGCCCTGTCATTTTGGCCATGGCGAAGAGTCGACTTGAAATCGTCGAGGCCGCTCGAGTCGTTGGATGCTGCTGCTGCTGCTTCTCCTTGAAGCCACGCGAACAAGATCGAATCCCTTCCCCACAATTTCAACTCTGACGCTCTTGCCAGTTTCTGAAACACGCGCCCTTTGCGAAACATCACAGCGACCAACCCGGCCAAGTATATTGCTCTCACATGGCAGGATACAGTCGGTGGATGATCCTTCAACGAGCCTTTGCTGATGATGCCTGAATCAGAGCTATCTCACTGGCAGAAACGCGCTTCACAGAAATCGACCAGACTTGTGAGATTGCTTCGTCTACCTTCGGAACAGCCTCTTTCAGATGAACCTTCTTCACGGTCGTCGCTGCATTCGTCCCTTCCGCCTATCTCTTGACCTTGACAGTTGGTCGTCATGGCCATTTGGTTCTTGTAAAGTTTGCCAACTCCATTCCAGAAGTCGGTGCGAAACAGATTGACTTCACCACAATGCACCCGGCTAATAGCAATCACGAACCCTGTCCCTTTCAACGCCAGACCTTCTCCAAGATCTGATTCTGTTTCGGGAAAACCTTTGGGGCACGTCCGTCTTCTCGGCGACTGAAAGCTCTCGGAAGAACTCCAGCCTAAATTATGCACCAATAGCGGCAAAGGTTCATACAAAGCCGCTTGCTGGAGCCCCAGATCCGACCCCACTAGTGGAGGCGCTCTGACGCTCCTTGAAAGGTTGCTCCTCAGACAAAACCTGTCCCATTCCCCACTGTTGGGACATCGTATACTCTCTTCTGATTCTTCTTCTTGTTCTGCTATCATACATCTGCACTCTCCATATCACACATCATGGTTACAATCACAAAGGCCACGACGAGGGACGTCAGATTCCCTGTGAGTAAACATGCTTGTATTCTCCATCCGAGGACAGCAATTGACCCGGGTGAATATAGACGTCTCTTGACAAGACTGGCTCCGATGCCATGAATGCTGCTGGTGACTATTCGGCCGCATACTGCATCTTGCACACCGACTCCGACTTCTCTGGCCACGGCATGGTAAGCAACATACTTCCCCATGTTCCCTTCCCCACACATGAGTACTGATCTTTGTTAGACTTTCACGATTGGTCGCGGCAACGAGATCGTTTGCCAGGCCATCTCTCTTCTTGCTGCCCGTGTCGAGGGAAAGAAGCTCGAGGACCTCGTCTCCAACTGGGGTCAAACCTGGAGATACCTCGTCTCGGACAGTCAGCTTAGATGGATCGGCCCTGAGAAGGGTGTCATCCACCTTGCTCTTGGTGCCGTCGTCAACGCTATCTGGGACTTGTGGGCAAAGACACTGAACAAGCCTGTTTGGAGAATCGTTGCTGACATGTCTCCCGAAGAGTTCGTCTCGTGTATTGACTTCAGATACATCACCGATGCCATCACCAAAGAGGAGGCCATTGAGATGCTGAAGAAGGAGGAGCCCGGCAAGGCTGAGCGTATCAAGCACGCCGAGGCCAACAGAGCGGTGCCTGCCTACACAACCAGTGCTGGTTGGCTAGGTTACGGCAAGGACAAGATGAAGGGTCTGCTGCAGGAGACTCTCAACGCTGGCTACAAGCACTTCAAACTCAAGGTCGGAACCAGCGTCGCCGAAGACAAGGAGAGATTGAGCATCGCCAGAGAGGTCATTGGTTACGACAGAGGCAACTTCCTCATGGTCGATGCCAACCAGGTCTGGTCCGTCCCGGAGGCCATCGAGTACATGAAGCAACTCGCCGAGTTCAAGCCCTGGTTCATCGAGGAGCCCACCAGCCCTGACGATGTCTTTGGTCACAAGGCCATCCGCGAAGCCCTTAAGCCCTACAACATTGGTGTCGCTACTGGTGAGATGTGCCAGAACCGTGTCATCTTCAAGCAGCTCCTGCAACAAGGTGCTATCGATGTCTGCCAGATCGATGCTTGTCGTATGGGAGGTGTCAATGAAGTCCTTGCTGTCCTCCTCATCGCGAAGAAGTTCGGTGTGCCGATTGTCCCCCACTCTGGTGGTGTCGGTCTTCCCGAGTACACTCAGCACTTGAGCACCATCGACTATGTTGTTGTTAGCGGTAAGCTCAGTGTGCTCGAATACGTCGACCACTTGCACGAGCACTTCTTCCACCCCAGTGTCATCAAGGATGGCTACTACACTACTCCTACCGAGGCCGGGTACAGTGTTGAGATGAAGCCTGAGAGTATGGACAAGTTCGAGTACCCTGGCAAGGATGGTGTCAGTTGGTGGAAGAGTGAGGAGGCTAGACCTATCCTTGAGGGTGAGAGGATATAAAGTCTGCATCTTCTTAAAGTTTAAATATCCTGTTAATGACATATAATGGCAATTCAAAACAAACATTTCCAAATGTCAAGTGTCATTTGCTTCCCTGTGCTAAAACATGTAACGTGTGTAGCTATGAAACTGCATAATACTGTTAGAAAACGTCGGAGTGTCCACTGAGAAGCGACAACTTATCGGCTCTCTGTGGGCACGCCTCTGTTTTTCGAAGACATTTCTGTCTTCCAATGCTATACTCTTTGGCCTTTGCTATAGTTGGGATAGGATTGAAGGTGAACTTTTGTTGAGGATCCGGGTCACCCTGTCTCTATGTTCTTCCCTCTATCCTTCGCTTCACGGTGCTTCAACAGTGTTGTATTGGGTCAACAACTGCAGTTTCGTAAATGATCATCGTATATCGCAGGCAACATGACTGGTATATATTCGTATAGTTGCAGCTGTCCAGAATTAATATAGTCAGTATCATAATCATCAGATACGTAGCTTATATCGATGGCTTTCATTTGGTGTATGCTCGAAAAGCATACTTGGGCAATAGATTGCTGTCTGGACCAACGATCGATATAATAGCACTAGCAGCGGATGGTTCAAGATCTAGTAGACAATACAGGTATAACGAAGTACTGTAATCATGGCTCGTGATGTCGTGATATCGTCGACAACCTTTACAGCACTTGCTGATGGTGCCACCCTGCCCCAGATATCGAGCTGCTAGGACCTAGCCGGCAGCTTATGCTCCACTGATAAACCACATGAGTAGTTTATGGTGGCAGGAGCGTAGATGAGGTTCAAATGTCCGTCTGACGCATACGTTCCCTTCACGCTTGCTCTTTAGCACTTGCAGCGTGAGCCGCGTCAAACGCCTGTGCCTTGCGTTGTTCCCAACTCTTGATCATCTCAAACAAGTCCTCGCCATCCGCCGTCCTCGAATTTGCCGCATCAGTTGCTCGTATCGGCGGATTGCGAGGTTCTGCATGGCCCACTGCTGTGTTGCGATCAAGCACCTTCGTCGGTTGTTCTCCCTGCCGCGTCTCTGCAGGTACCACCTTGTCCGTTTTCGTCGCATCTCTTCGTGGCCTCCCTTTCCTGGGCTTCGTGCGTGCAAAGACAATCAACTCTTCTATGCTTGTCTTGTCCACGCCGGCTTTGTGTGCGCGAGACGAGAGTTGGCGTATTGCGCTTTTGGACACGCCTGTTTTTGCTTCCACGTCGCTATGTGAGGCTTTGTGGATGAGGTACATTATTAACGCGGCGGCGCGCTTCTCGTCGCTGTATTCGGACCCTCGTGGCATGTTTGTGAGTTTGGAAGTGTGTTGTGGTTGCTTAGTGTTCGCGGTCTACCTGCAGTCTCGATGCACCTCTGGCATGCTCGCTTACCTGTTGAATTGAAGATTAGTATTCGCACATCATTTCAAGAGCTTCAACAATCGGGGTTGTGGTCTAGTGGTATGACATCTTCTTAGCATTGCTCTTTGAGCAGTACTGAGTTGGAGAAGGTTCTGGGTTCGATTCCCAGCTACTCCATTTTTGCTTTTTGGATGTGCCTTCGTGATACCCTATCCCGAAGTCGTCGTGCGGTCGGTGTTCAATTGGTATAAACAACCATGATTTTTTAATGTTGTTGACCCTTAACAAGTGTTTCCACGATAGAGATATGACAATTGTCGGCACTCTCTTGGGCATATCTACGTTTAGACACTGATTATCACGACCAGGCGTCGATATATTTTCTCGCCTTTTTTAATTTATTTTCTCGCAAAGACACGCACTTTAGGACATGAAAACCACCCTGCTGAAGCTCTCGTTACCGCGTCTCGCGATTGCACGGACTAGCCTCCGCGATTGACATTTGCACGCGGTCCACATGTATGGGATTATCAATAAAGCATGCGGAATGACCAAAGAGTCCACCAACTAGACATGTGGATTCGATGAAGCAAGATTTGTGAGAGTATGGCCGAGAGATAGACACTCGGAAAGAGATAAGACATGAGAAGTATTGGCATCGCGATGAATGTGTTGTCCTCGATAACAATATATTGCGAAAGTAGTCGAGTGGGTGGGGTATCTACTCCTAAAATTAGGCTGGCCGCCTGGTTGAGAATTTAGAAAATCATGCAGCATGTGTGTCTGCATCCTGGCATCCTGCGACCTGCCTACTCGCTGTGCGTCGAGAGCAGGCCACGGTCTCGCCGATCTTGCGGAACAAACATTTGACAGCTGAAGAGAAACCGCATGGAGTCTACTCGGCGGAGGCGCCGCTTGCCATCTTGGTGCAAATTGCAATTAGAGATTTGCTGGCTGAAGATTTGCGAACGCAATGCGGAAATGACGTGTAAGCCTCCGACGTCTGGTTCCTGACTCTGCAAGTTCCTTTCAACCAACCCTACAAATCTACGCAGCTGCAACAAGCTCCAGTCTCGATGCAGGTCCGCATCGACCGAGGTACCAGAGTGGGACGCGGTCAAAGCTTAAGTGAGAAACATGGTTTTGACGGCCGGTTCCTGGCGCGGATCGTATCATCTAGCGCCAAAACCAGACGTGCATACTCACCCGAAAAAAACATCGCGCTATTGGAATTCAAGCCCGATTCGATTGTTCAACCCATCAGTACATGGCCCTTGATTATTGCCAGGCATGCTCCGAATGTGGAGTGTTTAGCTGGCAGATCATGTCTACCACGCGAGCGGCATGGACGGCTCACTCCTCGCCACGCCGCGCCAGACTGCGGAAATGGCGCGAGCGAGTAGGCTGGTCTTTCGTGAGACCGACCGTAGGGGCTCGGCTACTGGTTCACTTTGCGCCGTTGCACCTGGCCCGGGGTCTCAACGTTATGGTGTCTCTTCTTCAGCTTCCATTGTAGCGTAACGTTCCCGTGGAAGGACTAGACTGCATACGCTTCTATATCGGTTGGTGCTTGGCTTACTTGAACCCAAACGGTCCTGCTCGGTGGTCTTTTGCTCAAAAGCCCCAGGTCTGCCGTCAGTAGGAACGCTTTCTCTCCACTAATTCCCTTGCCTTGTCCATTCTTCCATCCTCCTTCCACTCTTTCATACTCGGTGGTAGTAATATCAGGCACAAGCCAGAACTACATACTTAGATTCTACACCAATAGTCCTCCGCCATGGACGACCGCAACAATGGCACCGCCGCCTCGTCGGCCAATGCAACACCCTACCTCAGACCTGGCACTCCAGAGAATGAGGCCATCACTCCCGTTGCCAGAGCAAACCCTTTTGCAACTCCCTATGGCTCAATGCCAGTTTCAGCAGCAGGTTCCTCCACAGCTCTGCAGCAGCCCCAGCAGAGGTACTTCCACTCTAGACGTGTGAAGAAGGGTGAAGTCGAGAAGCCTTGGCTCGAGAAGAAGGATCCCAAGGAGAAGTGGGTCACCATTATTCCTTGCATAGGTATCGCCATTGGTCTCGCTCTTACTGGTTTCCTCATCTACGACGGTCTCTCCAGTGTCACCAACCACACCTACTGCCCTGTCTTCGAGGACACCTTCTCAAATGGCTTCAACGACAAGATCTGGACAAAGGAGGTCGAGTGCGGTGGCTATGGGTATGTTACTTGAACGAGTCCGATCGAAACAATCGCTAACCTGTATTAGCAACGGTCAATTCGAAATCACTACCAACACCGACGAAAACGCATACGTCCAGGATGGCATGCTTCACATCAAGCCTACTCTTCAAGATGCAAAGCTCATTGAGCAAAACAATGTCATCAACCTTCTCGCAGATGGCTCCTGCTCGTCTGACGTCTGGTCCAACTGTATCACTGGTACCAATGTCACCAACGGTACTATTGTCAACCCCGTCAAGTCTGCTCGCATCAGCACCAAGAACAGTGTATCCATCAAGTTCGGTCGTATCGAGGTCGAGGCCAAGCTTCCTGCCGGTGACTGGATGTGGCCCGCCATTTGGATGCTTCCCAAGGACGATGTCTATGGTGCATGGCCTCGCTCTGGTGAAATCGACATCATGGAGTCTCGTGGAAACAACCACACTTATCCTCAGGGCGGTAACAACGTCATGAGCAGCACTCTCCACTGGGGTCCCAACTCTGCCAACGACGGTTGGTGGCTCAACAACAACAAGCACACTGCTCTTCACACTACCTACGCTGCTGGTTTCCACACTTTTGGTCTTGAATGGTCCGAAAAGTACATCTTCACCTATGTCGATTCTCGTCTCCTTCAAGTCATGTACGTCAACTTCAACAAGCCTTTCTGGGAGAAGGGTAGATTCCCCGTCAGTGACAGCAACGGTACTGCTCTCTTGAACCCCTGGGCTGCTACCGGCAAGGACAACACTCCCTTCGATCAAGACTTCTACCTCATTCTCAACGTTGCTGTTGGTGGTACCAATGGCTGGTTCGAGGATGGTGCTTCTGGCAAGCCCTGGACCGATGGCAGCACTCAAGCCAGAAGTGAGTTCTGGGCTGCCCGTGACCAGTGGTACCCCACTTGGGAGAAGAATGGCGAGATGGTTGTCAAGAGTGTCAAGATGTTCCAGCAGAAGGGTTACAATGGTTGCAACTAAACTGTATATTTTCTGATAGCGATTTGTTTTCTGTTTTTGAATTGCGATACCACAGGAGTTTTTTATGCCTAAATCACACTAGGAGGACGACACGAATCTTTTTCTCGAATATAGACACAAGAATCATTATAATTTCTATCTGCTCATATTCTCCAATTCCAAGAATCCTTATCCCACTCTCCATAAAGCAATACCAGCCATCTACAAATCGATCTCACGACATGGACATTGAATCAGTTGGATAGAATCGTCTGATTTCAACGTTTCTGCCCAGTCGACTGCCGAGTCTGGTCGACAAGGCTGGGACAAAAACGTCGAAGGTCGTGAAACGTTGAGACGACAACTAAACGGGCCGAGTATCTTACAAGAGATACAAAAGAGGGTGTGCCCTGATACTGCTCGTGATAGCAACGTCTTGTTGCAAAACATTATCCGTTGTACACAACGAACGAGGTTGGGTGCACCGTTTCATGAGATCAGACAAGAGGCAGGATCTCAGTCAAAACGAGATCCGTCACAACCGTCCGGCAGTGAGGGGTCAGGGTGGGAGGTGAAACCCGTGACGTTGAGATTCATGGCTAGTCTCACCAAAAACTTGTCTCAACTTATTACAGTTCAGGTGTGGTCTCAATTTGTATTGCCAAAGAGGCTTGTCGCGCGCACTCTTTGACTTTTGGAGGCACACGCCCACAACAAGTTCCATCGTGGCCTCTTGTCAAAGCTTCTTCTTCGGTACGCCACACCCTCTCGTCTATGGTCAGGGTTCCTAAATGTTGGGCAGCTGAAAGCGTGGCCCCTTGAAGAAGAACCCTTCAGCTACAGCTGCCTGTTATCAACACGCTAAGGTTTGTTTTAAAGTAAAAGGGCTGTGCTGGCTGCCAGCTTTCAGCCTCGTGTCACTAGATAACGGCGAGATAGTCGTTTATTGTGTGGGATGATCTGCGCTTCAGCTCGAGGCCGAGAATCTGGAGAGGTGATGCGATATCTGACGATCATTACGAAGAAGCTCGGGGGATCTGCTCGAGAGGAACTTGCACCATAGAAGCACTGACTCTACATGAATTTTCTGTATATTGTATCGAAAAGTGTATGCGAGGATTGGTGGAGTCATGGGTCGAAAAAGATACCTCAACCGTGCTATTTCTGCTCATGCACGATTTCATTGAGGCGAAGTTTTCCTCAGCAAGTGCAGAAAACAAGGATGGACTGCAGCGTAGGAGTGCTTGGTGTTAACTGAGTGGGACCCGCCACGGGTGAGCCGCCTGGCGGAAAACTTACAGTGACGGCAAGTGGTATGAACTTGCAAGCTTTCCACCATGTCGGGTCAAAAAGTCTATTGGGAATAACACTTACAAAGCAGATGCAGCAGAGTAGCCGACAAGGTGGCAGATCTCTCAAGATCTCGACGCAGAGCAGCTCCGATTGCGAATAAATGAAAGCTGAAGATCCCAAGACGCAATCTCCTCCAGCAATATTTGTGCTGAAGCCTCGAGGTGGTCACTGAGCGGCACAGGTATTTTCGCACAGCGGGACAGATACCTCGTGATGATTGAACAGCGGCACGCGAAAGGAACATAGGCAGCTAAAAAGGATGAGCTTCCAAAATATCGAGTATTGGGTTCAAGGATTGTATGCACGTTGAAGGGGGGTCTCGGGTGGATGCATGATTGCAGCAATCAACATGTGAGTGTCGAGGTTGAGGTCACAGCCGAACCTTGCTCGGGACTTGGCGCCCGGATTAGCAACCGTCTCATGCATGAGAGCTCGTGCTCCCGCCATGGTATCCGCAAGTCTCTTTCAGAGTTTCCTACCGCCGACCGTTGAATTTACCAATACTCGCCAAATTCAAAATTTCCATCAGAGACATTTCTGCGCTTCCAGAAAACTCGCCACACATCTTCGGTGCCAAGTGATGAACAGTCATGTCTCGCATCTACACGTCCAAGTCCGAGATGTTCTGGGCACTGAAACATGAGTGCGCAAAGATGCGATCGAGAGCGATTATTCAACAAGCGAATCCTCCTGCTGCTGCTGCAAGGTATTCGTACCTGGTTCCTCGAGTACGTACTATTACGTAGCAACCTTGACCAAGCCGTACCTTGCAGCATGACAGAACCTTGCCAAAAACAGCTTCGGACTTTCTAAACAAAGGACATTTTGGCATGCGACACAGCTACCTGCGGCCATAATTTTGATAGAATCGCAGCAGGACATGAAATCATCACGATAAGATGAATGACGATGGTATAGCAGTACAGTGTGGTTCAGCTCGACCTCATACATAAAGTATTGTACACCATTGCCCACTACGGCAACCAATATTGGCGGGCCTGCCTGTTTCGGCCGTGAAGGTCGAGTTAGTGCTCGCTACGCTCAGACCCGGCCATGCCTTCTCCAGCAAGAGGTCGATCCTTCGCCGCACATGTCTCAGTCGCCGTTTCTTGACTCGTCGCCGTTCGATAAGCGCGATGCCAACTCATATCCGGATTCAGCCCTTGACTGGAAACTAACCGAAGCCACAGCGTCCCCGTTGAGTGCTCGATTCCAGACCCGCATCTCAGATGTGTTTCCCACGGTCCTACGGCGTGCCCGCCAGCGCGTTCGGTGCTAGAATAGCATTTGGGCCGATTACAGTAGTGCACTACCGTTTCCGTCAGCGTTCAACGTCTTTCAGCTTTATCATGTATCCAGCCTTGCCGTTCGAGATCTGTTCGTGCCTTTCATATACACCAGCCTTTTCCTCCTAGCTCTTTCTTCTCTTCTCCTCATTCCCTCATTAACCCATCTACCACTACTCGCTATCTTATCAAACAGTCTCTTGTACTATTGTACCAAGAAACAACGATCCCGTCACCCCGGATCTGCACTCTTAGTATATCGTCTGACATTCGTTTCTACAAAGGTCTATCGCAGACCATAACCCAACATGGGTCTCAAGAACTACTTCAAGGCTGGCAAGGGCGATGCAGAGAAGAAGCCTCAAGCCCCTGCCAATGAAATGAGCGAGATTTCCGAGAAGCCTCTTGCTCCTCCTACACCAGCATTCGCCAGCACCACACCTTCAGGCCTTTCAACACCCAGAAATGGTCTCCTTTCGTCTGGTGCATCAATTGCACCTTCATCAAGATCAGGTTTCATGGACGACATCAAGCACGAAGTCATGGTCAACTACCTCTTCCAACAACAATGTGCTAGACTATGGGTTGGCGATGGTAGCGGCGAAGTTGAGGGTGTTCTTTTGAGGAAATTCAAGGGAAGCTACTTGGCTTGCCCTCCCTCCCTCAGCACATCTACCTTTGCCATGGCATGTGCATCACTCAATGTGCCGGTAAGCAACTATCGACCTCCCGCAAGACTTCACAAATCTAATTATCATTCAGTGCGCCATGACTGTCAACTCCCGTATCATCAAGACTTTCCTCGCCTGGTCACCAGACGCCGTCGACGTACCTCTTATGAATGGACTCAGAGTTCAGATTCTTCCCACCATGGAGGACCTTCCCAGAGCACGCAAGCATCAGTTCGCCGCCTTCATCGCTTCAGAGGCACTTCTTGTCGTTTGGGATGATGATGCCAACAACCTCGTCAGCCGTGCCAAGTTGATTGAGGGCGAGCTTATGGAGCTCGTCTGGAAGACTGGTGAGCCTGAAGAGGTTACCGACGAGCCTGTCGCCAAGAAGGGTCCTGGTGTCGTAGAGGAAGAGATCGATGAGGAGAGTGGTGAAGTTCTTCCCGAGAGCCGCCCAACACATCTCATGAACACCGTCCTCGTCTCCATCACCCTCATCATCATCATCGTTCTTCTCGGAGCTGGTTACCGACAATTGGCCATCGAAGTCAAGGTTGATGGCAGCTATACTCGCATCGCCTTCGTCGCCCTCACTCCTGTCCAAATCTTCTTCACCCTCTTCTTCGCTCAAGTCATTGTCGGTTGTATCGCTCAAATGATTGGTCCCGTTCGTCAGATGACCCTCAACTCTCGCTTCTACTCCGCTCTGCTTCCTCGCCGCATTCAAGGCCGTAATCTTCCCCACGTTACCATCCAGTGCCCGGTTTACAAGGAAGGTCTCGCATCCGTCATTGCCCCTACCGTCAAGTCCATCAAGCAAGCCATTTCGACCTATGAACTTCAGGGTGGTTCTGCCAACATCTTCATCAACGACGATGGTCTCCAGCTGCTCGACGAGGAGGAGCGCGAGGCTAGAATTGAATTCTACGCCGACAACAGCATTGGATGGACTGCCCGTCCCAAGCACGGTTCCGAAGGTTTCGTTCGTCGCGGAAAGTTCAAGAAGGCTTCCAACATGAACTTTGGTCTCATGGTTTCTTGCAATGTCGAGGAGAAGCTTCTCCAGATCAACCGTGGTAGCGAGTGGACCCAGGCCGATGAAGCTCAAGCCTATGAGCGCTGCCTCAGTGAAGTCCTCGAGGAACACGGTCGCGCCTGGGCTGATGGCAACATTCGTGTTGGTGATTACATCCTTCTCATTGACTCCGACACTCGTGTTCCTTCCGACTGTCTTCTCGATGCTGCCTCCGAAATGGAACAGAGTCCCGACGTTGGTATCATGCAATTCAGTTCCGGTGTCATGCAAGTCGTCCACACCTACTTCGAAAACGGTATCACCTTCTTCACCAACCTCATCTACACTGCCATTCGTTACACCGTCTCCAACGGTGATGTCGCTCCTTTCGTCGGTCACAATGCCATTCTCCGCTGGGCTGCCATTCAACAAGTTTCCTACTTTGATGAAGATGGCTACGAAAAGTTCTGGTCCGAATCTCACGTGTCTGAAGACTTCGACATGTCTCTTCGTCTCCAATGTAACGGCTACATCATCCGTCTGGGCGCCTGGGCCGGTGAAGGCTTCAAGGAAGGTGTGTCGCTTACTGTATACGATGAGCTGGCCCGTTGGGAAAAGTATGCCTATGGTTGCAACGAGCTTCTCTTCAACCCCATGCGCATGTGGATCTACAAGGGTCCCTTCACCCCTCTCTTCCGCGAGTTCCTCTTCTCCAACATTCGTATGACCTCCAAGATTACCATTGTTTCATACATTGGTACCTACTACGCCATTGGTGCCGCCTGGATTCTCACCACTGTCAACTACTTCGTCATGGGTTGGTTCAATGGTTACCTCGACAAGTACTACCTCGACTCATGGAAGGTCTGGTTCTCGCTCGTCATCGTCTTCAACGGTCTTGGTAACATTGCCCTCGCCATCATGCGCTACCGTATCGGTGACAGATCCTTGTTTGGCGCTCTCATCGAAAACTTCAAGTGGACTCTCATGCTTGCCATTTTCCTTGGTGGTCTCTCTCTTCACGTCTCCCAGGCTCTTCTCGCTCACATGTTCGAGATTGACATGTCATGGGGTGCTACCGGAAAGGAAGCCGAATTCTCAAACTTCTTCATTGAGGTGCCCAAGGTTCTCAAGAGCTTCAAGTACTCGCTTTCCTTCTGTATCGTTGCCATTGTTGGCATGATCATCCTCGCCACCGCCGACTTCATCCCTTACGACTGGATGATTACCGACTTTGTCGCCATCTTGCCCATGGCTACAGTCGTGGCATCGCATTTCCTCTTGCCCATTGCTCTCAACCCCGCTCTCATGACCTTCTCATGGTAGAGTGGTTTCTCTCTCGTTTCTTTCCTTTCTGTCTATAACGCTGTCCTGTTTTTCGAGATATCATTGATGTTTATTGGTGTGGTCCAAAAAAGGGTTGACCACTGAGCGGGCGTCCCCTACACGAACTTTTCTACTATTTCCCCTTCATAATTGTCCTACTCAGCCTTTATAGATTACATTTACTTGATACCACAGAATCTGTATGATTTCGAAATCAATCTTTTTTTCAAACCAGTTCTTTGTCTCGTTTCTCTTCTTGTCTACAGACGATTTTGATCTGGCTTTCTGGATTTGCCCACTTCTCTTACATGCAACCCTGTTCCTAGGCTTCAGAACTATACGAAACTCTTGAGTGCTTTGCTATCTCTGTTCAAATCCTCCTTGAAACAAAGCCCAAAAGCACTTGCCAAAAACAATTCAAATCCATGGACTGTTTTCTCTCCACCTCTTCTCCATAAAAAGAACAAAAACCTACCTATCGTTTCAAGCTGAAGCAGTTGCTTGGGACTAACCAGCCAAGGAAGAGGCTCTTTTCCCCTGATTCTCTCTTCTTGGAACAAAAAGCTACCACCGCCACCACTATCCATTTCTGGCCCACTTTCAATAGGAGGCGCAATTGTAGGATTCACGTTGTATCAATCCCCACGGATAACTGGTATGATGCCTCAAAGCAGCGGTGGTCGCATAGGTGATGCATGGTGTCGTGTCATGGCCGCACGGACGCATCACTGTGGAAATTATCACCAGCTGCTCAAGGCAACAGGACTTTTGAACAGAACGAAAAAAGCCTTCTTTGCTTTTCGAGAAACTCAAATCCCACCTTGAAGCAATTAGCAAACCAAACCATCGGTAATTATACACTCGCGTCATGAGTAAGTCCAAGTCCATGCAGGGTAGCCGCAGGGGTAAGTATGTGTGGCGCCACTTTCAGCCTCTTAGCAGCGCTTCTGCAAGGCACCACCACCTCGTGTTCACCGCGACGCGTGCGCGAGAGGCAACTCGAGTCCATGCTCCACTCAGCTGAAAGAAAAATGAGCATGGAACCATACCCCTTTTACACCTTGTCGTCAACATCGAGACGCCGCCGTCCCCGAGCACTCAATGACCTGATTCTTGACCTGGAACGAGGCTTGCTCTTGTTGCGCTTGTGATGGTCCTGGCGAGCTGCATGCTGACGAGGCAAGTTTGGATCTTGAATGGCAATAACTCGAGGAACATCTGCACTCTATAGGTAAAGTGTCAACCAACTTGTTGGAAAACAGGTACAGGGCATTACTTACGGCCGGTAATTCTTCACTCAACATGGTGAAGCTGTTTTTGGGTAATTTGACATTATACTCATCAACTGGATACCACAACTTTTGAAAGCGTCGAATGGCCCATGGAAAGAAGATGGTGAAGAAGAGACTGATGATCAAGAGTGGGATGGAGATGTATAAGCACAGAATCGCTGGTGCTTTCATGGTACTGATACCAAATACGCTCTATGTTTTGTCAGAGGTGTTGAAACATATACAAGAAAGCAAAGCTTCTGGTAAGACTCACAGTGAGATATGAGATTGGAAGGTATAGTGCCGCAATGATGGACAAGAAGCGTGAGTAGTCGGACTGGTTGGCATTTTCAATGTTGAACTCCTGCAAGTCATGTAAGCCTTTGCTTCCGAGTTGTGACATAGAGGCTACTAACGAGTTCAATCAGATTGAGGAAGCGTTCCTTGAGAGTCTCCATGTAATAAGAGTATTGGTCCAGATCTTCGACAGCGTCGTCCATTTCGTCCCACACTGGATCCATGGCATCATCTGGAGACTTGTGCATAGTATCCTTTAGCTTGAGCAGTTTCTTGAATGATCTCGAGTGGAAGCGCATGTATTCGCTAAGCTCGTAGATACGGTCAATGTTTTTGTGCATCTTGCGCGACCTCAATTTTACAGGATACTTCCTGCCACGGCTGTTGAGTTCCTGTTCCTTGATCGTAAGTAAAAGTTTCCATCAGACCGTTTGAATACATACGGCCTCCTCCAGTTCCCTCTCAATCTCTCGGATGATGTTTTGCCAGTCGCTCAGAAGCCAGTACAGCCTAAGAAAGGTCCAACAGACAGTCTCCTCGTCCCTGCGTGGCATGTCATATTCTTCATCTTCATAAAAGTATGGAAAGAAGAGGTCGTGCATGACGTTTTCGGCAGGAACGTTGGATTGCGTAAAGACAAGAGTGACGGGAACTTCTCTATCAAAACGACAGGCGCGACGTCCGCAGCACCAGGCAGCAACACGGAAGCGGTATTCATCGACTACGCGGTATGTCAGCTTTTCTGTCATCAGCTCGCTCTGTGATAGTCAGCTAACTCTCGTCAATGCCTTTAGAGCGACCTCCAGGAGGTTCCTTGCCAAAAGTCCACCAATACACATCTGGCACATTCATCTGATCGACGAGGAAGGACCATGGTATCTGAGTGGATCTTTTGTTACTTCGCTCAGGAAACTTGACGGTGTCGTCAAACTGCAGTGCTCTATTGAGGTCGGCGAGTTCGTCGTAGCGATCATCGATGCAGGTCTCGATAACTTGTCCGAGCCATGGCTGAAATCCATTGAACGTTCTGGAGTACACCCAGTCAGTTTCGAAGCATTTGAGACGTGGACTTGACTTGCATCAGCAATGGATCCCGTGGGTTCATTCGTAATGTCTCATGAACAAGCGCTGCAAATCTACTGCCATCTGCGCTGGTTACTTGGATCGAGCTGTGATAGTTTGGCGAGCGTCTGTTGCCAATGTAGACAGTAATGGGCGCGCCTTCATGATACCACGACTTGTGTCTCGGTGACCGACGTTTGCGATGATGACGGTTGGCGCGAGGCGAATCTCCCATACTTGTCCGATAGGTTGATGGAGTGTATTTGAGTTGTTGTGTCAGATTCACATCTGAACGTCTAGGATATGGGTTCATCGTGCCTTCCTTGACTTTGACTTTTTGATCAAGATGAGCGCTTCTCTAACAAATGCGAATATAGCCATGGCTACTTCCTCGACCTGAACTGCAATGTTCGTCAAAAGTAGGCGCAGTCATCTCAGCATGCCCAGGCTGAACTATGGGTTGCCTGGTCAGATGAATCCATCAACCCCCCACGTGAACAGCTGCATATGAGGGATACACATGTATCACCAAGATGTCAATTTCGTATACCCAATGTAAAATCAAAATTTCTACGGGTATCATACAGCATATCCACAAGGACCACGGCATCGCTACAGAAATGCGCTCAACAAGAAAGAAAAAAAAAAAGCGTTCATAAAAGCAAGCCAAATAAAGACGACTAATAATATGCAACTCAAACAGGTCGTGGGTATAGTGCTGAAGGGTAAAAAAGAAGCCAAAAAGAACAAAAAGGGGTACATGAATGTGCTCTGGAGGGTATGCTTGTTAGTCGTAATAAACAGGGACAACTTCATTCTACGGGCTGTTAGGCCGGTCATCCGTTGTGCCCACGTCGGTCGAATCGCCTTCAATGGTTCGACGCCAGTGTTGTGGTAAGCATACACAAACCAGTGGAAATGCCTTGACCGGACCATATTCCTCAGGACTTGCTTGGCCACTGCTCATGCCGCTGTCTCGTTGCAGCTTGCCCTTGCTCTGCCAATCCTCAGCACGCATGCTAACCCGCACTCCTGTTGCCCAACCATCGTCCCATATACCAACAACCTTGACCATATCACCACGTTCAAGATCAAACTCATCAGCGGCACGAGGTTGATAGGCCCACAGAGATGATACAAGATCACCCGGGTGTATGTCGTCTTGAGAATAATAGTCTTTGAAAAAGTTGAGTTGTTCCGATTCAGATGTGCCTTCTGGCGAGGAAACACCGTCTTGAGCAGGGCTGTCATGAGCACCAAACGCGAGAAGCGAACCGCTGGACAAGGAACCGTTTCGCCTAGGAGGGGGACCAATGCCACCAGCATGCGAGTGTGGGGTTCTCTGAGTTTCTGGTGTAGAATCGAGGGCGGTCGTGTTGCGTTCAGATCCACTCGAGACGGCTTCCAAGGCGGCCATGCGGGCAACACGACCGCCAGGAAGAGCTTCGATTCTGTCGTTCTGGCTCCTGCTAGCGCCATCATGTCTGTATGCCATGGCTGGAGGAGCTCCACCTTGACGCGATCTCACGGGTTGGTTGAAGACGCTTGTTGCTGGACTGGTCTGTTTTCTACGGCGGAGAAAAACGCAGGCCAGAATCAAGAGTGCAAGGAGAATAAAGACGCCAAGCAGAGACCCAATCACGATTCCAGCAATTGCACCCCCCGAAAGCCCTTTTCGTTTCTTTGTGGATGGGGACGATGTTGAAGATGGAGATCTCGTTGCGGTCGAAGATGTAGCCGACGAAGTTGATGTGAAGAGAGGCTGCATGGAAGAAGTAGCAACAATGGGCAAGACGACATTGTCGCAGCGCGTTGTGGTATTGGAAAAGACACAGCAAGAATCGGTGGCATTAGGCGAACTTGCAGCACAGTAAGAGCAGAGATTGACCAGATTGGAAGCAAAACCGCAGTTGTCAGGTTCGTTAGTAACACCTTCGATGCATGAACCCGACAAGGAATTTGCAGGCAATGCGCAGTTGGTAAAATCAGCTCGAATTTGACCGATAGCATTCGAGTTTGCATTGCCGCATATGTCACTTGCAGCAATAGATTGTTCGCTCTCGGCATATTCGGCCTGTATCAAGAGGTCAACACTCACGATCAGACTTGAGCCCAGAATCATCTTACACAAGTATTGGCACACAATGGCCGAGTCGCATCTCCGGTCAGGTCACAAGCTGAAATGGAGTTTTGAACGATAGCATTGCAGAGTACGCTGGCAGTGTAGCGAGCATAATAGTCGGAAGAGTTTGACAAGTCGAAGCTAGAGCAACCAATCAAGTTGGAATACCTTTGTTGAATGAAGCCGTTGGATATGTACTGTTGTAGTTGTGTGTCAAAAGAAGAGGTGTCGGTGACATTAGCAAGGAATGGGAATAGTCCGGTGAGGGTAGTATCAGTTGAGATAGAGGCCGTGTTGAAAGCACGGCATTCGGACGAGTCTGTCAGAGGAATGCAACTCTGAGCCAGGACAGTTGGAAGCGCCGCGACCGTTAGAGCGAGAGCGAAGAGGGTTCGGAAACGTCCCGTCACCTTCTTCTCTCTGGTCTGGGTATATATTGTTGTCGCAGGCCTTTGCTCCAAGCTCTTTTCGCATCGCACGCGCCCAGTGTTGACGTCGCCCCTGAACGTGCGCCGCGTGGGAGCATCGTTGGACATTGTCTAGACGGTCGACTATTGCATAAAGAAGATGTATTCGAAGATGTCTTTGGAGAAATTGGGTCGTATGAATCGAAAGGAGTTCGAGTTTGGACCGAGGATAGTATTATCGTTGTAGAGTAATCGAAAAGAGGTCGCGGTGATTAAGGTTAGGTCGAAGAAGAAAATCGATCAGGGGGCGGATAATGAGCGACTGAATGAGAAGAGAGCAGACACCAGGGAAGACGAAATGATTGACCAGAGACAGCGCGGGCGAGGCAAGCACGCCTCTGCTATCTTCAAAACAGCAGTCGCACACTCAGCCAGACGCTGACCGAAGACACCGGGCCCGGCCAAGTCGAAGGAGATGTGCGACGCTGAAGCCTGGCGCGGCATGCCACTTGCCGCCTGCAAACCTGATCTGCCCCATTCCACTTTCGGCCTTGGTCTCTGCCTTTTCCCTGCTCCGCCTTATGCCTGTCCTTGTTGTTGTGACCTATAAAGCGTAAATCACTGGTACCTTTGCGGCAGCTAGGCCTTTCAGCCTGTTCGGAGAATGCAGTCCCTGCACCGTGTATAACATGGTAGCTTAATCTCTATCACTATATTTTGAAACTGGCTTTGATTTACAAGAGGCCTGGGTCCTGATCCAGATCGTCATCTCTCTCACCGCTGACTATGACTTGCATTCGACGTTTTCGTCTTGTGTCGTAAACTTACATCCGACCATGAGAGTGCACATCACTTCTCTCAGACCCGCATTCGCTTACTTTGGCAGATCAGAGTTGTATGGACGAAAAGCGCGCTAACGCCTCCGTCAGAATACGACATGCGCGAGCGTAGGAAGCCTTGTAATACGTCACACACTGACAGAGCCACGTTTCGGCCAAGGAAAGAGTACAACATGCAGTTCTCATTGATCAACAAGCATACAAATACGAATAATCGACCGCTTCTAAACTAATCCCCTGCTTGCTGACTAACTGACTGTCTTAGGTGTGTGTGTGTGTATGCAGCATTTCGTGTACTGTCTGATCTCTTCGGACTCAAATCTCGGCGGTCATTGTCAGGGTGTTTATGAGTGTGCAGGCTTGGGAGCGGTGGTGCTGTCGACTTGGACGGCAGCCGGATGCTGCTGTTGAGCACCAGCAGAGGCAGCCTGTGGACCAGCGGCAATCTCAGCAGCGATTTGGTCTTCAGTCTTCTTGTTGCCGTGTGAGATAAGGCGATTGAGGAAGGAGCCAGGTCTGCCTTGAGGGTACTTGGAGTCTTCGGCTTCAGCCTCTTCGAGCTGCTTGTGAAGGTGACCAGTAGTCTCTTCGTCGAAGTCCTCATGGTCATCAAAGTTGGCTGTCGCAAGTGGGGTCAGCGGGGCCGAGATCAAAGACGACAATCGCAAGGATGCAACTCACTCTCCTTATCGTGCATGCTGAGAGCTCTCTTGATCTTCTGTCTGACGGCCTGCATCTTGATGATTGGTGGAACGGTAGATCTTCTGAAGCTGAGACGAAAGGGCTGTCAGTCGCTGGCGCAGACGGAGTGGCACGGCAAGACTTGTGTACCTGTGGTATAGGTGTATGTATTGGATTCTTGCGAACGCAGATGAGCTTGAGTGAAAAGTTGTAGGACGGAGGAAAGAGGAAGAAAGGTTGATTGGATGTCAAAAGACAGAACAAAGACAGACGTGAACCAGGGCAGGCAAGTGCCCTCATCCAATGCCCAGCTGCCCGCCATCAACTATCGTCATTACCCCACATCAGAGCCGATGGCGCTGTAACGGACCGTGATTGTCCAAACTTGGAATCGCGATCGGTCTGGATCCGAGCGCTGTTATGCGCAACTTACGCGTCTCCAGCTCCCTCATGAAAATGTGCTCTCAGTATCGATTGGCCGCGAGTAGTTGGTGGTGTCACGTCTACTGTCCACCTCTCTAAACTTCCCCAGATCGCTGTCCAGACCGAGCCTCTTCTATGATCGTGCGGCGCGGCCCGTGCGAGAGGTGGGCGCGCGTCGCTCATTGATTTTCCTTCTAGAAAAAGTAAATACTATCCAACTGCATCTTAGCATCAGCAAGTCAATCACCGTAGTGGTCCAATTCTGGAAACGTTTCTACAGGGTGTCTCTGCATTCAACAGATCATATTAGCCTATTCCAATCTTGTCAAGACCAGCGACTCGCTACAAGCCGGATAGATGTGCGCAACATCCGACAAATTCAAGAACACCTTGTAGGGTTGCAGTATATGCTCAGTCAACGCCCATCGCTCAGTATACAATCAGGCTAAGAAAGTTACTGTTCTATGATTTGGAGCCGAATATCTCTAGCACAGGTCTCGTGCTCTGGCCCTGAGTATATCGGCAATAAGATGGTCCACGGCTTTCGAAAACCGTGGAAATCTATCGCTGCTGCTAGAGCATCACTCGCTCTTACTATCTGTTTCAACTCTTCCTTCACAAAATGCGTTTCCGCAGTGCAGATATCCCTGGTCACTCGCGGTTCGATATCTATTTGCGCACAAGATATGTTACAGCCACGACTAGCCTTGGAAGTTGGCGCCTCAGGTTCGGAGCTTGAAAGCAGTCTACCGTACTTCTTGTTGACTCACTAGATTTGATGATCTCATGCTTGAATAACACGACAGGCATGGAGAAGGGTGCGGAGAAGGCGACGTCGTCCTTGATGGCATGTTTCATGTCATGTTTCTTGCCATTGAAGTCGTGAGTGCCGCGCTTCTTGCTGTGTTCAAAGAATGACAATTTATCCAGGTTGTCCTTCCTTGGATCGATCGTGCTTGACAAGACTCTACTAGTCTCAAGGCGGCTGTCTACGCCTGTTGGCAAAGATCAATACTGCACCTCCGGTACGAGTTTTCTCAGCTAGAGTGCCCTACAGAGCTCGATCATGATGTTGCCAGTCAATTGTTTGCCTTTTCCCTCAAATTCTTCGTTGCTACCGAGATGGACCGAATGATACTGGAGGCTTGGTCCGACACAGTGAGAATAAAGACAGATGTCCTGCCTGGCTGCAGCATCGTTGAATACGACCGGACAACCATTACATGTCTTAAAGCCTCCTCGAGCAATGGCTTCGACTATGATGAAGATAATATCGAGCACACGGCCAGAACAAGACGGCTCTGTACTGCACCCTAAGTTTAACCTGCGTCGCCCCAGAGGCCGAAATTAGAGTTCAGCACGAAGGAGCAACACTACTCGGGTCCGCAACGGCCCCGCCGGCGAAATCAAGAGGCTCGATTGCTCGAGGTTGGAGAAGGAAAACAGTATCGGTTACTCGTGCTTGGTGGTGTCTGCCCTTCTAGGAATGCAACTACAAGATTGGATCTCAGAGGCGGCATAAAAAGCATTGTGACAAATGCTTTTTGAGTGCTTGGAGAGTTCTTGCCCACCACGGGCGTGAGGGGACCCATCAATCGCTGGATGAGAGGTTTGACGATGTCTTGTCTTGTTTGTAGGAGTGGTGAGAGGTACTAACTGAGTGGTTGAATAGTGATGAACCTCAATTCTAGCACTGTTCTTGGTTCGAAGGTCAGTAATGTCAAGACAATACTCTGACAGACCACAAGACCGTCTTTCTCTATCGCCTGCACTGTCCCATCCTTCACCCCTCCGCCGACCACGAAGATGGTACTCGGCCGAGGTAGGACGCGACAAAGTTTGGATACAGCCTTGACAGACATTCGTTAGCCTGTTCTCCAGACATATTGCATGGCGAACAAGTCGCGAGTCACCTATTAATCAAAGTGAGCGGAAGAATGGTCTGTTGAACACTCAAGATCATCGAGCAATACTGACATTCCAGCTGTTGGTGTGTTGCCATTCGGCAGCAAATGCACCGAGCTGGTTTCATATCTTCTGCGGGGGAAGCTGTCCCGGTGAGGAGTTGTTCGGCAGTTGTCAAGACATGATCCCAAGCAGCCACAATCTCAAGATCGCGCGGAGGATGTACTATCTGGATCTGTACCGCCTTAGCTTGAGGTCGGTAAGAACGCCGAAGGATCGGACCCAATCGTTTAAAACCAAGCATCTCTGCCAATGCTTTCACTGTCACTCTCTCCACACTTCCCCAGATTTTCCCTCAGTTTTGAGAGCATCTCTGACAACATGGCGCTACCCCAGTCTCACGCTGAGAAGACGGTGGAAAAAGTCGAGGCTGATCAGATTGAGGATGTCGAATACATCAAAGATGGTCAAGGATTGATGCATCTCAACGATGGTGCTCAACGTGCCTTGACCCGAAGGGTGTTGTGGAAACTTGACACAAGGTATGGAGACTTGGCTGCATGTCCAAGCAGATCGATGACTGACACAGCGTTACTCCAGAATTCTCCCTGTGCTTGCCCTCTTGTTCCTCTGCTCGTTCCTCGATCGTACCAATGTCGGCAACGCCAAGATTCTTGGCCTAGAGAAAAGCATTGGCATTAATGATCACCAATACGCCGTCGGATTGGCCATCTTCTTCGCCTTCTACATTGTCAGCGAGTTGCCCAGTAATCTGGTTCTCAAGAAGGTCTCCCCTCGGATATGGTTGCCATGTCTCACCTTCGCATGGGGCATTGTTGGCATGTGTCTCGGCTTCATCCAGAACTATGCTGGATTTCTTGTTGTGCGTGCCATGCTCGGCGTCACTGAAGGTGGTCTGCTTCCGGGCATGGTCTTGTATCTCTCGGGAATGTATACCCGTGGAGAACTGGCATTGAGAATTGGACTTTTTTACACTACGGCAAGTTTGAGCGGCGCTTTCGGGGGCTTGCTCGCGCGTGGTCTTTCGTCCATTGGTTCTATTGGTGGCGTACACGCAGGCTGGCGATGGATAATGATTGTCGAGGGATTGTTGACAGCTGTGGTTGGCGCTTCGGCCTATTTTCTGCTTCCCAACAACATCTCGACAGCCAAATTTCTCACAGAGGAAGAACGCGAGTTCGCCTTGTATCGCCTCAGCAGAGACTATTCGTTTGGTCTCACTTCAGGTGTGACTGCTGAGCCAGAACGTTTCCGCTGGTCTGAGGTTCGCCGTGGAGTGTTGGATCCGTCACTTTGGTTTTCAGCATCTGCTTATTTCGCAATCCTTTCTGGGCTCTATTCGTTTGGTCTGTTCCTTCCTACCATCATTGCTGGACTCGGGTATACTGCCAATGAAGCGCAGTTGTGGTCAGTCATTCCGTACGCTGTTGCGGCTTGTATTACTGTCGTTGCGGCTGTGGTGTCTGATCGCCTGCGTCTCCGTGGACCAGTGATGCTATGCACACTCCCATTGGCCATCATTGGATACGCTGTCATCGCAAATGTCAAGTCAAACCACGTCAAGTTTGGTATGACTTTCATGATGGCAACAGGACTCTACGCGAGCGTACCTCCCGTCCTGGTCTGGATCTCGAACAACTCTGCTGGCCACTACAAGAGAGCAACAGCGACCGGTCTTCAACTTGCCATCGCCAACTGTGGCGGATTCGTCTCTGGTAAGTGACATATATCCATCTGTCTCGTAACTTGTTTTAACTCGTCTTTTCTAGCCTTTACGTACGGCAAGTCAGAGAAACCACAATATCACAAGTCCCATACCACGATTCTCGGTCTGCTTGTATTCGCATGGTTCATGTAAGTCCAAAAAGTCATCATTATTGGCAGAGGCCTGTCGCTGACATTCTCAGGGTACTTTTCAATGTTCTTTATTGTCACAAGGTCAACAAGGACAAGAAAGCTGGCAAGTACGACCAGTACATTGCAAGTGGAGACGATCGTGATCCAAGTTTCAAGCTCATACTGTAGTCATCAAGAAACCACCATCGAATACTTTGTTTCATAACCCCAACTCTTGGAGATAATCTATAGAAGACGCAAGAATAGAAAATATAAATTTTCAGATCAAAATACTCTATAATGCTGTATAGATTGAGGTTATTGCGATCGCGCGGCGCGGCCCGTGCGAGAGACTGCTTCGCGCGTCGTATTCGACTTCTTTCCAGAACAAAAGTAAACAATATTCAATTGCATCCAATTTCCAGCATGCTTGCAACACTGTGTTGGTGACCATCTCGAAACCAGAGCTCATGTGTCGTCTCGAGTTGTTGGGCCTGCTGATCCTCACGCTTCACGCTCGCAAAGCCAAATCTAGTCGAGAGACTTCAGACGACAGCCATCTGGCTTCACGAGCTGTACACCTGCAATGCTCCACGAGGTCCTCCTCGCCCTCAGCGGGCATCCCTCGCCGTTGTTCCCTGCGACAAACCCGTCCAGCCGATCGTCTGACGCCTTTGTAGACAAAGACTTTCCGCTGTTGTCATCATCAGAAGCTGCTCTCTTAGCGACCGTGGGCAAGCTCGCCAGTTTGCATCGTCAAATTCGAGACCACGCAAATCGCATTGTTTCTCAACATTCCTCGACCATATGTCGTGCCGTAGCTGCTTCCTTGCTGCAAAACCATCTTGCACGCTTCCGTGAGAAGATTCTTGATGTCGAAAGGCAGATATTAACCAAAGATGCTGCTATAGTGGGTGCGTACAACATTGTACCCCTCTCTGCAGTTGTCGGCGAGTTTGATGAGTGGAGCCGTCGCATGGAATGGTATTGGAATCTTGCATGCTTCATTCAGCCTCTAGATGCGCACAAGTCTGTGCCAGCGACCGGAGCTGCAATTATTGATCACTTACGGTCAGAGATGCAGACCGGATTTCCCGACATTGAAACTGCAGCGATAGAGCTGAGTTGTGTTGCTGACAAGGCCTGGTTGAAACAAGTGTCTGCATGGCTACTGTACGGCTTGCTTCCTAGCCATGGCGCTGATGACTTCTTTGTCTCTGTGCAGGAATCTGCCGAGGGACCACCATCATACGCTCTGAGACGCGAGTTGCTGCCCAAATTTGTTTCACATCAGACTGGAAACTCTTTGCTGTTCATTGGAAAGTCGTTACACCAGGTCAAACAGCATACACAAGGATCATCGGCATCGCAGATCCTTCATGGTAACGAGGATGCTTCTCTTTTGAATGCACATCTACAATCTCTTTCTTCACTATCGTATCCCTTAATTCCTGCTGCATTCTCCACCACGATATCATCGATACGCTCATCGCTATCGCAAAAGGTTCTCCAGCGCCTACTCCCGCCAAACGAGATCAAGCTTGTATTGAACACCTTCCGCCAAATCCTTCTTCTGGACAGGGGTGAATTTGCTGTCTTTTTGATTTCCGAGGCGGCAGACAGACTAGATGCCAGAAGAGTTGAACATGGTCGATATCTGCAGGAGCCCTCTGGAAGGGATCTGCACGGCGTCATGATGAAGGAGGGCGAAATCAACGAATCGCTTTCACGTACATGGAAAGCATTGACATCACTACAAACCGAGGATCTCGAAGACGACGTACTCGAATTTGCACGAGAGAACATGCGCCTCGAGATTGACACACGGCGAGCCGCCACCAGACCGCCAACCTCGGACGGAACAGCCTTGGATGCGGCAGGTCTATCCAGTACCTCATTCAACGACCTCCTGTTTCCTGTTCCGACCCTGCTCACAATGCAAATTTGCTCACCGCTCGATCTTTTCGTCTCGCGCGCCGACATGGATCGGTATTCGGCACTTAACGCATATCTGTTGAGTCTACGCCGAGCACACATGCGATTGTCCAATCTTTGGCGAGAATCGGGCTCACGTCGCGCAGCTGCGAATACTACTCGCCTAAGTGCAGAAGCAAGACAGGTCGCTCGCACTCGCGGTGTTGCTCAACGCAAGGTCTGGGCTACATGCAGTGCAGCTGTCTTCCTACTATCAGAAACAACGGCATACTTTGAAGGCGAGCTGATCACCAGCTCATGGGATACCTTCTACTCTTGGGCCACCGCTCAGCATCATGATCCTGAAACGCTAGGACGAGCCCATCGCTCATTCCTCGCTGCACTATCATACACAATCTTACTCACTGATGCGGCCTACACACGATCTCTGCGTGAATTGCTCACACACATAGACGCTCTAGTCGCCCTGTTTGGCCGCCTGCAACGGCTGCAACAAACATCTAGTCTCGGTGTAGGTGGCACAGACTTCCTCGACGAGGAAGAAGCAGAGGTAGCACGCGAACTCGACCGGTCCCGCAAACGTGTTGATACTGCCCTCAAAGACGTGGTTGCGAGGTTGCGACAATTGGATCATGAGCGTTTGGGTGCAGCAAGATACCTGCAGCTCGATGCTCAAGATACGGGCTTCGAGGTCTGGCGTGGCGGAGGTGTGGATAGACTGTTGATGAAGCTAGACTTTGGTAGGATGACTGGTGGAGACGAGTATATCGTCTAGGTTGCTGGTGGATGCTTCCTGCACTGGCAGATCAACTATCCTATAACCTATTTTTTGACGCTCGATCGAGAAGTATGAAACCAATGAGCATGTTAATGTGTGTAATGTTGCATGTAACCATAAGTGTCTCTTTGTCCTCGTACAAAACGCCTTCCGAGTCACTCAGCCTTCTACCAAATGCCGAACCACTTCTTGATCGGCCTCTTCTTGCCTTCAAAATCAGTATACGTCTCTCCAGCACCCTCCTTGTCAACCGTCGTAGCCTCCAAGACCTCTCTTTCCTTCTGCACCTCCTTGCTCACAGGCATCTCATTGCCCACAGCCCCCAACACCTCACCCTCGTCCTTCTTTTCTCCACCATCTCTAGCGGTCCAGCCACCAAACACACCCTCTTCCTCATTCAAGCCATGAGCCTTTCTAAACTCTGCCCTCTTTCTCACATCGTCGACTTTGTTTCTGCGGAGCTCGGCGGTCTGGATGGAAACGTATTGGGAATGGAGATTGTAGACTTCGGCATAGCGAGACAGGAAAGCGATGGGGTGGGAAAAGAACATGTTGTTGGGTGGTAGTTGGTCGAGGTAAGGCGTGTTTGTCAAAAAGTTGTTGAGCCAGGTGAAGAAGGCGAGGGAGATGAGGATGGACTGGTTGCGTTCTTTGTGAGTCTCCTGTTTTCGTCTTCTGCTAGCGTGGTTTTGGGATGAGGACTTACCATGGTGATCCACACGTGAATGGTGCGATTCGTCAGGAACCAGTGGAAAAAGGTTCCTTCGGGTGGCATCATGTGTGGGTATTGCTTCCTCTTCTGCTGTTCCTTCTCTTTGGCACTCAGAGGGACTTGGAAGGCAGGTTGTCTGTTGCGGCGAGGTAGGCGAGCGGGATGAGATGGCGGGTTGAAGCGTGTAGGCTTCTCGAGTAGTCGGCCTTTGGGTACTGGTTTAGAGCTGGTGCTGGCGGGGCGCGAGGCTAGCAGCGAGCGGGCGAAGAGAGAGGTCTGTGGGTTGCGCATGCTGCGTAGGGTGAGCTGGCGCGATAGCTGGAGCGCTGACATTGTCGACATGGTGTGTGTTGGGTCGAGGCGCAAGACGGAGCTGTCGGCGATGGTGGTGGAAAATGATCATGACAGAGGCTCGGCAAAAACTTCCCTCCAGGATGCGGCCAAACCAGGCCACCTCCGAGTGCGGGCGGCAGCATGCGTGATCGACGACATGTACCTGTCGAAGACCCTTGAACTTTTACAACAACTTGGCACTGCATCTTCCTTGCAAAAGGCTTTCGTATCTTTTCTATAATATCTCTTTTGAGTCTGTCGAGCTTAAACAGCTCTTCTAATTCTGCTTCTTCTCGCTCTTGTCAACCTTGACCACCGAAGGAAGCGAGCTGAAGACGCTCGGCCAAACCAGCTTGTACTCGTCTTGACGTCCATTCAAGCAATGACGGAGCCACACTCCCCACACAATGTAGAAGTAGGCTCCTGTTCCAGTCATGAGATGCCACCATCCGTGACCCTCAAGGAAGATACCCCAAGGCAGTCCAATCTCGTGGCGCCACTTACGTAGCCGCGAGCAGTACATGTTGTCCAAATTCCAGATACCGAATCCTCCTAGAAAGATGCTCAATCCGCATGCAATCATGAGCCACATGGTCTTGAGGATCTTGCGATCTCTATCATCACGACGTTGTTGTTCCTTCTCATCAATGACATTCTGACCGCGCGCAGCTTCTCTTGCCTTTGGCTTTGGGCGGATCTCGCGCTCCATGACATACATGGATCGGAACAAGACAATCGCTGTCAGGAGAGCATACATGTTCTGGTGGAAGACGGGGTCTCCGAGGTAGTGGTAGTAGGCGGTGATGAAGATTGACAGCGCTACCAGGAAGACTGCAAGCAAGATGCGGATTGTGCGAGTCTGTTTGTGCGAAAAGGTTGCGTAGAACATGAGGCAGGTCGTGTAGATCATGGAGAGTTCGTCGACGAGTTGCATGGGATCTGTGCCGAGACAGGGTTAGCAGGCTTCTAGGGTAGGCAGTTGGAGATAGCAACATTTCAGGGTCGAGTGGAAGAGGAAGCTGCCAGTTCCAACAATCAGGTAACCGATAAAGGTCACGAGGAAGATGCTGTCATGGCCATTCTGGATGCAGTTGTTGATGCCACGGAAGGCCAGCCAGACAAACAGAAGGTTGGTCAAGGTGTTTACAATCTCAGCTGAATAGATGGTGGCATAGTAGTCCTGGACCTTGTCAGATTCGAGCATGGAGCTCTCAAGGATGGATATGACGAACCTCTTCACACCAGTTGAGGGTCGAGGTCACAGGACTCCAATAACCGTCTCCCGAGGGAGGGTAGGGTATTGAGGGTAGCAACGAGGCCATCAAGAGGATAGGCAGTCGACGGAAGCTTCGGAAGTTGTTGAAGCGAATGTGGACCGAGTTGGTCGACTTGAACCGCCAAAAGGACAGAAACCAAAAGAAAGCACCCAAGAGGATTGCGAGAAAAGGAAGGAGAGGGAGTTTGAGCAGGCACAATCAAGAAATACGCGCGACTTTTGTTCAAACCAACTCGTCCATGGACCAAAAAGGTGCCAAGACGCGTGTCATTCGAGCCGCGAGCCGGGCAATCACATGCCGAACTTCAGTCATCCGACTGGAGAGCACCAGCAAACATTGACACGGCCAACACGACAAAAAGACACTCGCCCAACATGTCCATGTCTCCAGCTGATATGCAGAAGGCCAGTTCTGTTGATACAACAACTGCTCGAGATATGCTGACTCGTTCCACAGCTCCTGCAAGAAATCGAGCAAAAGGCTCAATTCTGCCAGCAACAGATGGTCATCGTCAAGACCCAGATGAACACAAAGAACCGTGAAACCCGCATGCTCCAACTGACTGCTGCCGAACTCGACGGCCTGCCATCTGACGCCAACGTCTATGAAGGTGTTGGAAAGATGTGAGCTCGCACAACCCACTATCCATGGCCACATTATCTCCTGACACGCCCTTCCAGGTTTGTCGCAAGCCCAAAGACCGACGTCAAGGTCCGCTTGACAAAGGACCAAGACACCATCAAGAAGGACATGGACGGTCTGGAGAAGAAGATGCACTATCTCGAAACAACATACAACAACAGCAAGACCCACTTGGATGCCATCTTCAAGAACGGCGGCAGATGAAGTCTGCGACGAACACGTTTGTCGCCAAAGATACGCCTTCAATCTTGAGCACATTCAGCAGATCCCATCTTGGTCAGCTGGGGGCACACATGGCCATCAGTCTGTCGACCCTCTGCTCGAACCTGCCAGCCACGATTCACGAACAGAGGTCAGGGTTAAGGACCGCTTCAACCGAGTTGTCGTCACAGGCCAAAGACTTGTTGTGACGACCTCGACGAGCGAGAGTCTCTCAACTGCACACAGTAGATGCCCATGGATGCGTGCACATGCCGAATTGCACAACTGCTTTATAACAGAGTGCTACTGCTTTGTACCCAGTGCCAAGCTTAGAAGTTGTGACTCTTCGGAGAATACACAATTTGACCTTTCTCCTAATTTGTCTTATCGCATCCTTCAAATCTATATATGCAATAATCTGCACTTCGTAGCTGCATCTTGCCGCCCCATAATCCTCCAGCTCCAACTCTAAATTGTCACGCTGTTGGGACAAAGGAATTCGCTTGAAGAGCCTACTTGGTGTCAACGTCCTCTGCGCGCGAACACATTACCTACATCTCAGCGATTCAGAGCTCGATATAGCTATCAATCAGCAACCAAAAGAGCAGCATGAGCGACGCGCCTGTCTCAAGACAAGTAAACCACGCGCGCGGCTCATGCAGAAGCTCAGATCGCCAATCGCCGTCTGCAGCAGCTGGCAGCTGCAGTAGTCAGCGGGGTGAACACCCCTCCTCCCACTTTCTACTTACAACCTGACCGGTTGGTCACAAACGAGACAGGGCAGAAAGCCGCACCATGTCTGTCATTCACGTAAGCATTTTGACCAAGCCCAAGTCGACCAGTGTCCAGGCTCTCGGGCTGGAAAAGACGGTAAGGCGTTCCATCTGCGACAAGCCATGATGCCCATCGGCATGCACCAGTCATGATGGCTATTGGTGAGTCCGTACATAGTGGAGGCTTCTTGTATACAAGACTATACGCGGGCGGTCACGCGTGATCCTTCGCTTGTAGCCTTTTCGTCCTTTAGCTCGTCAGCAGCCTTGACTCTTTCATCTTCTTCTTCCGAACATACGGTAGGCTGAGACTCTGTGTCATTGCCCTCAGAGTCCGTCTTGTGTCTCTGTCTGGTCGTTCCTGCGCTTTCTTTTCTGCTTTCCTATTCTTCATTCTTCACGCAGGATTATTACTTTCATATCACATTCCTCTTATCTTGCTGAGGGGTAGTTCACAAACGCATCTTACTCCTCCCTTGCCGTCGGTTCAGGACTTGCACACCAACACGTCGACTTACAAACAATGGAGTATTCTTCATATGAGTATGATCGCTGGGATTCTAATCCTCAACCACATACGCGCCACTATCGACACTCTCATCGACACAGCGGCCACCTCACACCCGAGCCACAATACTCCAATCTGCACCGCTCGCATTCGCAAGGCCACAATGTCCCTCATCCCACCAACATCCACATCTACAACAAGATACCCGTCACCCAGGAGAGTGACCAGCGAACAGACTCAAGGCCCCCTGCACCCATGCCACCTCCACCACAGTTCCAACAAGTTCCCATGATGGCACCACCGCCCATGTTCGTCAACCAGCACATTCCAATGATGCAGTCCGCGCCTCCTCCGATGATGGATCCCCACGCCCTCCGAGCTCAACGTCTAGGCGAACAACTCCTCGCCGAACAGTTAGCTGGAATGCATCTACATCGTCATCGCTCTCACTCTCGTGGTCGCTCGCCCGATGATCGTCTTCGCTGGGATCTCGAACAGCAACGCCGCGAGGCAGCAGCAGCAGAAGCCCGACGCCGTCACGACGAAGAAACCGCCGCTCTCAAGGCCCGATTCGAACTTGACCGCCGCAGAGAAGAAGCCAAAGCTGCAGATGCCAAACGCCTCCGTGAAGAAGAAGCCACCGCTCTAAAGCTGAAGCTCGAACTCGAAGCCGAACGCGAAGCCGCAAAACGCAAGAAGCAAGAGGAAGATGTAGCAGCAGAGCGCGCCCGCGTGATCGACGAGCACGAACGCAAACTCGCCGCCGACGCAAAAGCAGCAGCAGACGCCGAAGCAGCATTCAAACTCAAACTCGAATTGCAAGCCCGCGAAGAGCAAGAGCGCGAACGCAAAGCCTACGACGACTTCCTGCGCAAGCAACGAGAAAAGGAAGAAGCAGAAGAAAGAGCATACCGCGACGCCTTGCGCAAACAAAAAGAAAAAGAAGAAGCCAAAGAGAGAGAATATCAAGCCTTCCTCCGCGAGCAAAAAGAAAAACAAGAAGCAGAAGAGAAGGCAAAGAAAGCAGAACAAGCACGCATCGACTCTGCCATGCGAGCACGCCTCGAAAAATCAGGCTGGTCCCAACACGACATAGAACTCGCGCTCGACCCAGAAAAAGCCGAAAAGGAAAAGAAGAAAAAGAAGAAACACAGACAAGCGGGAGATGTGTATATCGAGGACGATATCATTGTGGTGGGTGGGGCGCCTCCCAGCTTGCCTGATGCACCTCCTGCTGTAGCCGTCGGCTTTCCTCAACATCATGTTCCCGTGTACCCGCGCATTCATCGCAAGTACTTGGATATCGAGACTTTGGAGCATTATCGTGTGCCTTGGGAATGGGATCGTGTGAGTCAACATCTTTTTCTCTTGCTCACGTCATTCTAAAGCAAATGCTGACTACGCTCGAAACAGGCAAACTCGGATTATATCATCCTCCTGCGCGAACTTGACAAGTACGAAACAGACGTGTTGTTTGAACATACACGTCGTCGTCGTCAAGGTTCTTTGACTATCGACAAGGTCAAAGATTCGGGACCAAAGTTTGCTTTCGTCAGACGCAAGAGTAAGGAGAGGAGTAAGAGCAGAGGCAGGGATATCAGGGTGACCGAGATTGTGAGACGTTAGACATTTGAATAATGATGAGAGAAGGAAGAAAGGAAGAAAGGAAGGAAGGAGAGCACGGCTGTGGAGTCGTAAATAGAGAAAGGATACATCTGAGCGGGAAACGCTATATCTTGTTTCAGGAGGTGTTATTCTGACCCTCCAAGCTGTAAATTGCTCTTTCAATCGATCTGTTGTCCCAAAGTCTCCATTTGCATGATGATCGCAAAGCCAGCGACCTAACCAGGCTGTTCTCGAGACTCCTTGAACCACCTATTTGGCTCGTCTTGGAAAGCTTGGTGCTTTGAGTCCCTCAGTGTCACTTCGGTGCACACCGAAGATGGTTTCTTCATAGAACCTGTGCCGTTTGTGGCACAGAAATGATCATGATAACATTCAACCTGTAGGTAAGAAGATTGCTCACGTATCGACCTTGTCCAGGGCTTCAAGAATCTCTTCACCGACGCCGCCCTTCTCAACAACCATCTTGATCATACGAGCCACAAGACTACGGCTCACGCCACCTCTGGGTGGTCTCCAGACCCCACTATCCGTTTCCCTCACTGCTAGAGCTTCTGCCTTTGTCGGGGCAGCACCTCCAGTGGCAGTGTTGAGAACATCAGGCGTACCTGCACCTGTCAACCTTGACGGCGGATCCACCATTCTGACGGCCATAACGGCGAGTTGTTTCTCTGCTGCGGGAGCGACGCTGACGGCAACGACTGAATCTGCGACTGCGAGTTCGTCGCCGCTGGGATCGAACAGGATATTGGGGCCTATTGAGGCGAGAAGTAGTGTGACGGGAGGCTTCTGGCCTGAGGGGTAGAGGGGTACGGCAGCGTCCCAGTCGTCGTTGAAAAGAGGGTCTTCGTCTTGTTCTGAGATGAGGGCTGGCAGGTTTGTGTGTTGGAGGGCGAGGTGTGTTGTTAGCGAGAGGAGGGGCAGAGGATATGATAGCGGTGCGGAGAGTAGTAGAATCTGTAGAATAGGTCAGCAACTATATTCTTGCGACAAGTAGACCAGGGACTTTGTCTCACATCAATGTACAGGCGCCAGTGGAAGCGACGGTTGATGTACAAGCGATCCTTCAGCACTTGGGTAGCCAGCAGACTTTCGCGCAGCATGGCGCCCAAAAAGACAGGCAGCGCATCGTCGTCTCTGTAACCAGGCATCTCAATCTGCACCTCGATCCAAGTGTCCCTTCCATTCTTGCCCTCGTCTCCCTGACCCATTCCTCCCATCTCAATCTCAGCCCCTCCTGCGGTACCTAGGCCACTGTCTTTTTCCGTCTCGCCAGCATAGTCACGACCATATCCAGCACTCTTTTCTACTTCGGCCTTGATGCCAACTACTGCTTCGGTACCATCAGCGAAACAAATGCGCGCGGAACCGTTTGCTGAGGGCAGGATTTCAGATTCGGCGATCAGAGGTCGGAACTGGGTAGGACTGCGGCCATCGGGGCGAATTGGCGGTGTTTGCGACAGGGACTTGTGTAGGTAGCTCAGCTCGGCTGGTGAGAGGTTTGCGCTTGTCGGCGCCATTGTGTCGATGTTTGTCGCGGGATTTCTGTTGGAGAGGTTGAGAAGTGGCGAACGAGTCTCCTGGAATATTCACAAATGCGATTGGTGTTGATGTTGGGCAATTAATTGAGTTGGGCCAGGCGGGTTATTTTTTCTTTGCCATGGTCTCTACGTAATCGAGGAAGCTGCGATTCGTGATGGAAGCTTTTGGCGAAGGTCGTGGTCAAAAGTCATGGCTTGCTGTCGATGCAATGCAACAACCATCTCTTCATGACTCTAACTTCTGAATTCAGTGTGTCCATCATCCAGCCCATTGACAAATGTATCGAGCTACTTGTAGACACATTCATATCAGATCTCATATTGTGATGGTTTGTGTCAGATGTGTTGGCCTTGCTTGAGGCTACCTCTTTCCCCAGATCTCTCTACGGCCTTCCTGACTTCACATCATCTTTCCACTCATGTCCTAATACTCTACAAGTCTACATGTCGACTCGCTGCATGGGTTTGTCTCTACACAGTTGGGGTGGGTTAGAAACCGGTACTGACACCATAGCGGTAAGTGCGTTTCTTTGTTTGCTTGTATCAAGAAAGAGCATGGATGCATTCTACTTCTACGAATCAAGGGTGTTTATCAAGTCTGTTTACACAAGAGAATGCATTGGACACTGTCAAGCGTGCAAGATTTGCAGTTTACTTTCTTGTAATGTCCATTGGTACGGAAACTGTTTCGTGTTAACCTATGGTTGATGCGAGTACGGATGATAGGGCATGACAGCATTGCGTACACGCTGGCTCACATGTCATGCTGTAGGTTGTCTCCATCTCGACGATATGGCTCTGTGCTATGCATGTACACATGGGTAGAGAAGACACCCGTCTAGACACGGCTGTCAAACATCAAGAGCAACTTACTTTACTTCAGTCACCTCAGGGCTGCTCATCTCTAACTACGTATGTCGACCTCGCCGTCGCACCCGCCATCGACCGAATGTGTGGCTTGGCCGAGTGGCAATGATCAAAAGGGATTGTCTTGGCCGTGCCCGGGTCAAGTCATCCAAGCTGAGCATTGCTGCGTGATTGGTGGCCTCAAGGTCGCATGTTCGATTCTCGATAGCGTCGTCTGTTTGGTAAGAATTGGGCTCCTTTCGGTACATCACAAGTGAGCCCTTTCGCTGAATCAGTTCTGATGTGAATCCTCGTGGCCTAGGGGGAAAGTGAAAGTTGCGGAGCCAACTTTCACTGCAGAGGGGGTATGCCTACAGTCACTCGCAACAACGCTTAGCGAGTGAGTGGCCTAGGAACTCACAGTCACCTCGCCCAGCGGAAAGGTTATACGCTGCGGCTGTCTTTCGGGGCAGTTCGTATGTAGTCACCGGAACGTCGCCATTTGTGGAGTCGGGAACCATAAAGTGGAAATCAATTGAGCATCAGTAGCAATACAGAGCGCACGATGATAGAAGCTTTGGTCCGGAATTTTTGTTCAAGACACATCAATCATGCAGGCCTGCATGGCATGTCATCCGCTGAAATTGCTCAACGATTTCAACAGCCACACGATCAATCTATGCCTAGGCAACTAGGAAAACATTTCGAGCGGAAGAAACTTCAATTGCAATTGTCTGAGATCATCTCACGCCACCCTTTACAGGCTTGTCTGCCTTCGCAGGCTTATCTGGTCCTTCTGGTCTCTTCCAAAACCCACACACCTCTGCCATACAATCAATACCCAGAACTTCTCCAGCACCGTCGAACTGTACTCTTCCCCCGCCTGAGTTCATGTCTTCAACCATCTCATTGACCAGCTGAACAAACGTTTGGTTCCCATTCTCCTTGGACGCAGTTGGTCCACCTCCATGACTGTCCCAATAACTAGTCTGCATGTCTTCGCAGAAGTAGTAACCACCGGGCTTGACTGTTTTCCAAAGATGCTCGAGACTCTTGATTTGCTGGTCCATCGTGTGGCCACCGTCATCGATGATGATGTCGAAGTCGCCACCACTGTCTGTGATGAACTCTTCGAGGAATGCTTCGTCCGCTTGGTCTCCTGTGAATATGGTCGCTCCACTTGTCTTGCGAGCCCATTTCCTTGCGCAGCGTTCGTCATACTCGATGAAATAGAGATCCACATAGGGGAAGTATTCGAGCCACAAGTTGTAGGACGCTCCAGGACCATAACCCATGTCACAGCCAAGGCCAATCTCGAGCATCTTGATGCGCTTCATTCGGAACGCAGGCAAGTACTTTTCATACATGTGGTGGTAGCTGTGGGCTGTGACTTTGTCTGTTCCATACTTGGAAGCGACTTCGTAGAAGTTTGGTCGACTGAAATTGCCTGTCAGTGAGGGGAATGGATTCTTATCCATGGTCTTATTCATACCGCCAGAGCTTCTTTGCGTTTGGCACGCCTCCACGCTGATGAAACGCCGCAATGATGAAAAGCAGCGATGCGATTACACCCAGAACGATTGGCAATCGGTGAGAAGTATGAGCAGCCATGACGTTTTAATGCGAAAAGCTGTCGCACTGAGGTAGGTGCAATCGACGTGAGCTAATATCCCACTCGGGGCCCATGCAGCCAGGAATTAGATTGTGCTGAGATATGTATCGAACCTCAGCCCTGGCGTCGTTCGAACTTCATCCCTTGCGTCAAAGCCATGAGGTCGCGAACTCGTGCCATTATCTCTCCTATCAGCATCAAAGCTGCTTCTAGACTCACGGTCGCAACTTCCGCTAGAATTCCTCATCGTCGGCCCGTAGGACAAACATCACGGACCGCGCTTTTGAGAAATGCTGACCGAACATAGGTCAAAACATTTAGATTCTTGGGAACACCATGTGTAGTGAGAGCGCTGCATTTTGACGTGTTCCGGCAACCACAGTCTCGCAATGGGTTTTTACGAGACCAATCTGGCTGCGCTGGCTGCAGTCAGCACTTACTTGCTCTATCGACAGCATCAATGCGACAAACAAAACTCGGCGGCAGAGGCGGAGAGTGGAATGAAAAGTGCACTTGGTCAGGATGCAATCAAGAGATTCAAGAGATCTTTCTTTCCAGCATATGCGCTGGTCTGCGCAGCCGACTGGCTTCAGGTAAGAACAAATCCCATTCAGTATTATGATTTCAGCTGACTTCTGGAAAGGGACCTCATATTTATGCTCTCTACAAGTATCACAAGCATCTGCCAGAAACTACAGTTGCTGCCCTCTACGCAAGTGGATTTGTTGCAGGTGCCCTGAGTGCCTCGTTCGTTGGTCAGTTGGCTGACAAATATGGTCGTCGAAACGCATGTCTATTGTATTGTGTCATCTACTCGATCGGCTGCTTTACCATGCTCTCTGACGACTTACTCGTCTTGTTTGCCGGTAGAGCTTGCGGTGGTATCAGCACGACACTACTGTATAGTGTCTTCGAGACTTGGATGATTGCTGAGTATCATGATCAAGCGTTGGATGCCTACGGACTAAGCCTGGGAAGCATGTTTGGCAAGATGACCACGCTCAGTAGCGTTGTTGCGATCGTCTCTGGTGTGGTTGGTGATTTCCTGGTCAAATCGCTGAATTCAAAGACGAGTCCTTTCATGGCTAGCGTGGTTTGCTTGGTACTAGCATTCATCTTCATATCAAAGCGTTGGGTAAGTTGCTACCAGGGGCAAATCCGAGACTATATTGACAGGCCTAGAATGAAAATTATGGAGACAATGCAAGTAGCAGAGATAAAGCTGGCGAGTCCATTGATCTCAGCAGCATCCTCTTTGGTACCGAAATATTCAAAAACCACTCAGATATCACGAAGGCTGACACTATGTAGACCCAAAGATCATATCAGTCGGTCTCGCGTCCTGCTTCTTTGAAGGGAGCATGTACATGTTCGTCTTCTTCTGGTCAGCGGCTCTGTCCACTATCCATGCTGCCGTTGGCTTCACCGATACACTTCCCTTTGGTGTAGTCTTCAGCTCCTACATGTGTTCTATGATGGTGGGCTCCATCGTTTTTACTCTTCTCCCGCCATCTCATGACAAAGCACACTGTATCCTCAAGATTGTCTTGACCAGCGCAAGCATCTGTTTTCTCTCCAGCATCCTGCTCAAGAGCGAGGCATTGGTCTTCTGGGCCTTCTGTCTATTTGAGGCGTGCGTAGGTGCATACTTCCCGAGTATGGCGTCGTTGAAGGGCAGATTGATCCAAGATGGCAGTCGCGGTAGAATATACGGCATCCTTAGACTGCCACTGAATCTTTTTGTCATCACAGCACATAGTCTTGCTGAAGAAGGTATGAGATGCAGATTCCATGTCTGAAGTATCCTTGCTAACATGATACAGGCGACCGACATCGCAATAATGTGTTCTTGACTTGTGGTGGGCTTCTTATCATCACTTTCATCATCGTGCAACGTTATCTCACGTACGACTCCTGATAGACTGAGACCGAACGGTCCTCATGACAACAGTAATACAATGAAGTCTTATGCCATTTGTGAATCACTTTGCAAGAGTAGTAAGCAGCCCAAAGCGGTATCAGTTCATTACTGGTTGACAACTGAGATGAAGTAGACTAGATCGTCAATCCGGCACAAAAGAGAAATTCACTTATCACAATCTGCCATCAGTATAGTCCATTCAGGATTCCATGATCAGTCTCAGTACCGAATCGTATGATCGATGAGGACAGTGCAAAAGCTTAAAACTTTGGGAAAGCGCATCCGTGGAGCTTTGAAAACCAGAATTCACATCGGAAGGCAGGTGCCAGTCACCTGCTCATCTTATCATTGAACAAGCAACGATCTCACCGTCCTTCCCATCATCCTCACTGCCGAGCTTCGTCAATCACTCACATTGCTATCGGAGGATCGCCAAAGCCAGCTATATAAGCTTCTTTCCACCTCTGCCCTTTCTTCCTTCCTTCCTACCTCGTCAACATCAACGGGATCCATCCACGACTTCTCTTTACAACAACCATCCACTCCTACCTTCCACCTCTCGTCAACAACTCAGACACCGCACCCATCCTCACAACGACATCCACACCCCTATCATGCCTCAACCTAACCAGAAAGTTGAGCTCGAGTGCGCAGGCTGCGGCAAGATTCGTGGCATCTACGAGTTCTCTGCCAGCCAGCGTCGCAAGGGTGACGACGCTACCTGCTTAAAGTGCATCCCCGAGATTCAGAACGTCAAGCCTGGTCATCTGAAGCACGCCGTTGATAACAGTGACGCAGAGTACCTGGCCGTATGTACATTCACATCATCACTGCAACCAGAGAGTGACTAATGGCATTTCTACAGCACTCCAGCGAGCACGGTAGCAGCACTCGCGGCTCTTCGGGCACCGAGCGACGACGATCATTGGGAAATAAGAAGGCAGTCAAGTGAGGACAGTTGATCAAAAGCAGCGGTTAATTCGACAATCTTGATAAGACATCAATCCAGATATATCCAGATCCTTACCTTGTGCCAGGCGTGCTTCATCGTGACTGTGTTTTCTTTTCCAGCTTCTCTCAATGTTTCAATATCACAATGCTCGCTCTTTTCTGTGTACCTTTGTGGGCCATGATTGTTCTAACTGTTGTATCTGTTGACCGTCTTAACTCCCTCATCGAACAAGCTCAATCCCGACCCCTTGTAACCCAGACTTTGTACATTTATTCTCGTAGATCTGGAACTCAAAGCACTGAGTCCAAGGTTGCTCCTTCTCAAGCGAATGAATTGGCTGTGTTGTCAATAGTAAGATTCTTAAGGAGCATTCAGAATATCTGCAATGACTTCTACATTCCTCAATTGGTGACTATCAAGCTGCTTCAGATTCATTCTCATGGCTCGTGGTTATTTCTTTGCACTTTTCTTGGAGATATATCTATTTGTTCTCTTCTAACGGTGATGTATCTCAATGGTTAGCAGACACGGATAATGGTCTTATTAACAAGACGTTCTTCTTGACCACATCGCTTTCTGAAACAAGACTAATCTCTTAAACTTTGTCTTTGTATTCGTTCTTTTGTTGGAAACCTTTCGGAACCATGACTAGGTCCAATGCTATGAATCTAGAGAATACTTTGACTATCAGTTCTTGGATCAAATCTTCTAGGTTTCTGGTAGTAATAGTAGGAGTATGTTGTAATGAATTACAAATGTGCTTGACTAGAGATATAGAAGTCAGATGTTGACATCGCAGAGTCCGAATGCTAAGAGGATGACCCTGCTCGACACATCAAACACACGACCAAGTAACTACTTTGTATCAATCTGAGTTGTTTTCAGTACTCTCGTGGTCGTAGTGATTTGGTTCGCAGCCAACAGAGCTAAGCATTCTTACAACACCGATTAGCGGGGTTAGGATATTTGGAACCATACCATAAAGCAAAGAAGTAGGTTTCCTGGAGATAGTCCCCTGCCGCCTGATTATAGCCACCAAACCGTCAACATCTTGATACTCTATATAAGAACATGGTAAGAATTGTAGAGCCATGATAAACGCCAATACAATCTACATGAGAGCAGCATGATAGCAGGTCATGATAAGAAGTCATGATCATTTACCGACATGATGAATCTTGGTCATGATGGAAGAGCATGATGACCGGTATCTCGGGCCGTGACTCCGCAGCCGAAGACCCTGACAAATGACTTCATGCCGATCTGGTCAACAAGAAATGAATTTTCGCTGGCTCCAGATCATCGATTACTCCCTGGATGCTATCTGTTGAGTATCTTGGTTTAATCGTTTACTGAATCAACACTCGAGTAGGACAAACGGAACATGTGGCGAGAAGAAACGAGATGAACAAATATGTACAACAAATTTTTGTCTTTCTACAGGCTACTCTCAACAAAGATACCTGGAAGTAACATTCATAAACCCATAAAGTATTAAGAAAACATCCCTGTTTTACGTGGTGATGAGGCGATTGACCTCCATCACGTTCCAATAGGCAGGTTGTGTCTTTCTTCGTAAATCATCATCAAAATGTTGATAGGATGATTTAAAGCTGGTTGGCAGTGTTGAAGTCCTTGAGGGCGACAGCGACACGCTTGGACATGGTCTTCTCGCCTTCGCGAACCCAGACGCGAGGGTCGTAGTACTAGAATTTCGTCAGCGAGAGCTTGAGAAGCTTGAAAAAGCAAAAAACTTACCTTCTTGTTGGGCTTGTCAGCACCGTCGGGGTTGCCGACCTGGGTGCTGAGGTAGTCCTTCTTGCCGACCATGTAGTCGCGGATACCCTCAGTGTAGGCGTACTGGAGGTCAGTGTCGAGGTTGACCTTGCAGACACCGTAGG